>JAOVVB010137628.1:0-12125 GCA_028570985.1 Heterobranchus longifilis
TGCACAGGACCACCGAGCAGCATCTCTTTGTTTCTGCTGCTTCTGGAGATCTGCATCAGTCCACATGTTTCCAGAAATGTCACACATGAGAGAAAAATGTTTACAGAAAAAAGTCGTAATGTTTCAAGAAAAAAAGGTCGGAATGTTTCGAGAAAAAAGTTGTAATTTTTCAAGAAAAAAAGTCGTAATGTTTCGAGAAAAAAAGTTGTAATTTTTCCAGAAAAAACACTTTAATCTGTGTGCTGTGTGCTCTGAGATAATCGGCCGACCGACTAATCGCTCTATCCTTCGTTCCCACACGTTTTCCATTTCAAAATTCCAAACTTTTGTAAAAATTACTTTTTCCGTCGATGGACTAATGGATTAGTGGACTAACCGTTGCAGCTCTATAGTTTGTTTATCGGGTTCTTTACTGTTATTCAGTGGTCTTTTCTTATATCGTATCTATTATATTCTTCTGCATGTTGCTGCAGCATTTGAATATAAAACACGCAGAGTTTATGTAATGAAATGTGCAGGATCATACATAATAACACTGTTTCAGGAGCAAAGATCAGTTAGAAGACGGGACTTGATTTTCACAGCAACACTGATGTTTGATGTCTTCTTATTTTTATTTAAACTTTGACCAGGAGAGCCTCTCAGACAAAAGAAATAAATCGTTTTCAAAAGCTGCCCTGGGCAGGAAAGGCAGCACAAACAATGAACTACAGACCGCAGACATAAAAAGGTTAAAAGAAAATATCACAAGTGCAGTTTGTGGTTTAAAAGCATTTTTTAAAAAAGGATAATATCTGCAGGATAATATTATAATATTATGTAGGTGTGAGATGTTTCCATGAATTTAAAGACCGTCTGTATATAAATATGAATACATAGGTTCAGGTTATATTTCTATGTGTGTATATAAATATGAAAGAGCATTTGGTAACCATGGTAACATCACGTATGCATGTGAGGATTCTCGCTGGTCAGTCAGATGCAGATGTAGTTTAAACAGCAGTTTGTGGTGTTTGTGTTTCTGCAGCTCCTCATTAAAAAGTGAGTGAAACACGGCGACTGTCCTCTCAATAACACAACAACACACAACACCTTTCTGCCCCGTCTCTGCCTGTCTGTCATTATTTACTGTACACGTCGTATAAAGTCCAGTAGTGCTCTCCAGGGACGCTGCTCGGTGAATTTCACTGTTTTCTTCAGGACGTTAACGTTTCGTCGGGATGACTGCAGGTTCCAGCGCTGCTGGAGGTTCAGATGATGATTTTTAATGACAATAAACTGATCAAAAGTACGCCGATATGACCACAGTGTGATGCAGATTTGTAAAAGGTATGAATTAATGCTTTGTCACGTCTGTCTGCAAGACGACACGCAAACAACTTTTAAAATGTTTGTTTTCTGAATGGAGTTTGGCTCCATCAGAGCTGTGATGTGCAGGAGAATCCCAAGGCCGACAGGCTGTCGCCACGCGGCGTCAGTCGAATTGAATTATTTGAACTCGAGCGAACATATGGAGGACGCGGATTTCGCGTGTTTGCATTGTGTCATATGCATCTCTCGCGCCACCCACCGCTAATTCACGTGTATCTGCGTCTTTCCATTGACTTTATACGAAATCGCACCGCTGACTTTGCATGAATCTCAAGACCCAAGACTCAAGATATAAACAAAGTTCGGGGCACTTTAGGAAAAGTCATCAAATTGCAGGTTGATAAAAGATAGTTTAGGAGGTTTTATCTGCTGTTAAATATAGTAGCAGGTCATTGTTGTGTTCAGACCAGCACGGATACATTCGTTTTGCACGAATGAATTACATATAAAAATCGATGTAAAGACGCGATTACTCGTGAGTTCTGGTCGGGCGGCGCGATGACGAACTCGCTCATCACGTGAGTTGAAATATCTGAACTTCTGCGGCGAGCGTCGGGACGACTCGTGAGAATGACGCGATGAAACCAGAAGATTCCAGCGTCCAAACTCGCAGGAATTAAGCGAGTAGATTAATTTATTCACACTGGTCTGAACACAGAGTCAGACAACACAAAGAGTTCAGTAACGGCTCTGAGTCCACCGCTCTCCTCTTGGTACGTTTGTAATAAAATCATCAAATAAACTGCAGCTAACAATTTATATATTTTTTAACGACAGGTGTGAAACCAACAACTGTCAAACAATAAAACTCCTGCAGCAGTTTCAGTAACTCTGATTTAAATTCACAGAACTGGAGACCAACTTTGTGAACTTTAGATCTGACAGTCAGCAGCAGCACAGAGGAGTTAACGGCGTGCTGACCGCAGCGAGCCGCCGGCTCCCGGGCAGACGTCTCTTTCACTGCCGACTCAAATCCGTGTTTCAACAGTTTGTCAACGGCTGTTCTCACGTGGCCATGTTTTCTCGCCCGCGGCCGCTTTCTCTCGCCGGCGCTCCAAACACAAACAGCGTCTGGCTGCGAGCCAGTCTGAGGGGGGTGTGGAATCCAGGCCGGTACTTCACACCAGAGGTAAGCAAACACAGGAGGAGTGGAAGAGTCAACACTCCGCCAGAGAGCGAGCGGCGTGACCTCTCTGACTGGTGCCGAGACGGGCACTGGGGTTCTGCAGGCATTTTTCACCTCTTTGTTCTTTTTCTCCCCCTCTGAAAGGAAGTGGTGTCGTAAATAACACTGCAGCATTGATTCACACTGGAGGCCCATTGTGTGAGCGGTGAATGGACCGCATTATGAGAGCAGAAATAAATATAAGACCACGAAGAATAGCCGCTGCCGTCTTTTTTCCTGCGACTGTGTTTTTTGCTGCAGCGATGGCCACGTGGTTTTTTTACATTCGCAGGATTCGTAGTCCGGTTTACCGGCTGCCTGGATGAAGGTTTACACGAAGTCCGTGTTCCCATTGTCAAAGTCGGCTCGCTACGGAAACAACAACACAAACCTACGAGGGACAATTACTCATTTTATCAGTTACTGCCATAAAAAATAAATAACAATAAGCTGAAGTGGTGAATTTACATTATCGGGATAATCGAGAATATTGTGAATATCCTCACGGATTGACTGCAGTTTATTACAGAGTCCTGTCTGTGGTGCAATACTAATATTTGTTTCTTTAAAAAACTCATAATATTTTGAGAAAAGTCACAATTTTATGAGAAAAAAGTCAGAATGTTTCGAGAAAAATTGTCGTAATTTTTTGAGAAAAAATAGTCACAATTTTACAAGAAAAAAGTCATGTTTCGAAAAAAAAAAAAAAAAAAATATGAAAAAAAAGTCGGAATGTTTTGAGAAAAAATAGTCAAAATTTTGTGAGAAAAGTCATAATTTCTCACAATTTTATGAGAAAAAAGTTGCATTGTTTTGAGAAAAAATAGTCAAAAGTTTATGAGAAAAAAGTCCTAATTTCTCACAATTTTATGAGAAAAATGTCAATGTTGCGAGAAAAAATAGTCACAATTTTATGAGAAAAAAGTCATAAGGTTTCGAGAAAAAATTGTCACAATTTTATGAGAAAACAGTAATAATTCCTCACAATTTTATGAGAAAAAAGTCGTAATGTTTCCAGAAAAAAGTCCCAACAAAGCAAAATATAAGTTAAAAAGATTGCAGTGTGTTTTAGTGCCATTTTAAGAGTTTGAAGCATATTTTGTTGATATCGTGAATCACCAGGATGATCGTGACATGAAATCCTCACATCGTCCCGTTCTTCTGCACGCTGAAAACATGAAGTTTATCAGATGTGGATGGTGTAATAAGACAGGTCTGCTCTGTTCTTTCACTGACTGATCGTAAAGATACACAAAGAATAATGTTTACAACATTTTCGTGTAAAAACAGGTTCTCTCCCGACACTATTTTGCAGAAGCACGTCGCTGTATCCGGGGCGGAGCCTGATTCTGATTGGTTTAAAGAAATGCAAACAAACGAGGAGCCACAGCGCTGAGGAGACAACTCTGACACGACAGGATTTGCAACTTTTTTTTTGTCTGTTGACAGTCGAAACACCTGCAGAGAATCACCTCTATTTATGTGCATTTCTTAAAGCGTTCATGGGTCTTTTCTCCACAACATGAGCAGGAGCTGCTGCACACTCAATCCCTCATGTTTCTCAGCTGAGTGCGGAGCTTTTTATATTTATACAGAGGTTTTTATTAGTGTTGCTGCCTTTGCAGCAATGTCTGATAATCCAACATCATTTTTAATCAACTTGCAGTGGAATCAGAATATTGAAATGCTCAGTTTTGTTGTTTGTTTTTCTTCCGGTCCACAGTGAGACGGAGCGTCTCCCTGCAGCTGACTGACCTGCCTGCAGCAGTTTTCATGTCGGCTCCATGGACAAACATCAACACTGTTTATGTATTGATTCATTGATTTTATTTCCCCGTAGCGAGTGAGGAGAATCTGCCCGTAGTGAAACAGAAACTCACACACAGACTGAGAGTTGATTAATAAAAGAGATATGGTTAACTCTTTCCCTGCCAGAGTTTTATTAAAAAGAATGATATTTCTGACAGCCCTTATCTTGCAATTTACTGATGTCATGCAAACTTATAAACTGACAAAATCTGTTTCTTTTTTTGTTGTTGTGTACAACAAACAATTGGAATAATTTAGCGTACATATGCTACTATATTGTGTTAAACATCTCGGAGCGAGTGATATAAAATCCTCTGAAATGTTCTAAAAAAAAAGAACTATTGACATATTTTTTTATAGATAAAATAACCTGACAGAAGTGTGTTTTTGTTATCAAATCAAAAACCAGACAAATCAGTGTATTACATCACATTAATGTAAAAATCACATGAGCAGCAAGTTTATGAGAAAAAAGTCATGTTTTGAGGAAAAAGTTGGAAAGTCCTAAAGTTTCCAGAAAAAAAGTCCTAATATTTCCAGATAAAAGTCCTAAAGTTTCCAGAAAAAAGTCCTAATATTTCCAGAAAAAAAGTCAAAATATTTCCAGAAAAAAAATCCTAATATTTCCAGAAAAAAGTCCTAAATTTTCCAGAAAAAAAGTCCTAAATCTTCCAGAAAAAAGTCCTAATATTTCCAGAAATAAGTCCTAAATTTTCCAGAAAAAGTCCTAATATTTCCAGAAAAAAGTCCTAATATTTCCAGAAAAAAGTCCTAATATTTCCAGAAAAAAGTCCTAAATTTTCCAGAAAAAAGTCCTAATATTTCCAGAAAAAAGTCCTAATATTTCCAGAAAAAAGTCCTACATTTTCCAGAAAAAAGTCCTAAAGTTTCCAGAAAAAAAGTCCTAATATTTGCAGGAAATGTCACAATTTTATGAGAAAAAAGTTGTAATGTTTGGAGTAAAAAGCCATAATGCCTGCTGTTGTATTACTCAACCCTACTGATCATAGAAAAATATTATTATTGTGATATTGATTTCCAGTCAGCCAGCACCAGCTGGAACTCAACGGGCTACAAATGAGATTCATATCATCCATGTTGTTGTGTGGAAATAATCCAGGAATCTTTTATGTTAGAAAACCAAAGACAGTTTCCTCAGTGAGTCCGACAACACAGCAGATTATATATATATATTATATATATTATTATATTCTCTCCATCAGCGTTATTGTGTCTAAAATGACCACAAACACTGAATGTTTTCGGTCACCACAATGAAACGGACCATTTACCAAACAGGAAGTTGAGGAGCAGGTTTTCACCGCGTTGTTGTCACCAGTAAACCACCGCGACGCGTGTCAGAGGTAACTTTTGTTCAGCGGCTGTCAACTTTCATCAACAATAAGCAGCTTTTACAGAAGGTGATACACACACACGTTCTGCAGTGTTGTTCTGGGAGCGCTCTCCTCGACATGCACACACACGCTGAGCGCCGGGACGCCTCTCAGCCTCCTCACCTCTGGTTAACTTTACGCCCCCTCTTATTTGGCAACCTGGTAATTTCCCCTCAAATCTACTTCAATACAGAATAACGTCTCTGGATCAAACGTGTGACTGTCGCACTAAAAACTTTAGGAGATGTTTCATATCCTTTTTTTCCTTCCTGATACTTCAACTTGTGTATCGACCGATAGAGTACTCCAAACATTACGACTTTTTACTCCAAACATTACGACTTTCTACTCCAAACATGACGACTTTTTACTCCAAACATGACGACTTTTTACCCCAAACATTACGACTTTTTATCCCAAACATGACGACTTTTTACCCCAAACATGACGACTTTTTACCCCAAACATGACGACTTTTTACCCCAAACATTACGACTTTTTACCCCAAACATGACGACTTTTTACCCCAAACATGACGACTTTTTACTCCAAATATTACGACTTTTTACCCCAAACATGACGACTTTTTACTCAAAACATGACGACGTTTTTCCTCATCCCTCTGATGAAAGCAGTTTAGCTGCTGAAACGTTGTTTTGTTCATCGGAGCGACGGAGTGTGTAGATACTTTTATGCTCTTTTCGTGCAGCTCATCACTACAGGTGAGTTTGACCTACTTTCGATATTTTCTGAAAAAGATCTTTTTCAGAAAATATCCAAACAGACTGTTTACATGAAATGTATCAAATTCAGAATATTGTCATATTCTGAATAATAGTGTAATATTAGGCTCAGGTTAAACCCTTTGTATAGAACTTTCTTTGATGATCCAGTTTGACAGTCAGTGGTAACGGAGGGCTGAATGACGTGGTACTGGATCGCTGCAAAGACTGGCGTACTCACCAGTACTGATACCAGTGTTTTCTGCAGGATCTGAGGTTTTTTTTACGATACCGGTATCTGAACTCTAAAAAAACATGATCAAATGTGAGACAAACCTCTTGAAGGTGTCGTCGGGGTCTCGCTGACAGCTGCGAGGCTCCAGAGACGAGGACACAGACGGGCTGTCGAGCATGTCTCCGTACCCCGGAGCGAGGAGCGGCGAGGCCCTCAGCTGCTCCACCAGACCCAGCACGAACCTCCACAGCACCGTGCTCCTCTGGTCCTCCCTCTGGCAGAAGTGTGAGGCCAGGCATCGCGCTGCCAGCCCCGCTGCCGGCCCCGCCGCCGGCCCCGCTGCCTTGGAGGTGGGCCACACCACCTCGGTGCACAGCGCGGTCTTCCCGGCGCCGGGGCCCCCCGTCACCAGCAGCCCCGGCGGCTGCCCCGGCACGGAGCGGGTGTCCAGGCAGCGCCGCAGCTTCTCCAGGGCCCATTCCCGGCAGTAGAAACGCCGGCCCCGGAGCAAGCTGCAGCTGCTGCCAAATCCACTGCTACTCATTTGTTCCCGGGGGTCTGACTTCCACCGTGCGGCGCTCCAGGTCCCATGCTCCTCCGGTGATCTCAGTCCTGACTCTGAGGTTTGACACCTCTGGTTTGTGACAGCTCCGGCTACTTCCTTCACACCGACAGTTCCTGAAAGTGTTGCATCAGGTGATTATTATCAGCGGCTGTCCGTCCCCTGCAGGTGTTGAGGACTCGGAGGAAAGTCAGCTGCTGCTGCTGCTGCTGCTCTTCATTTGTCCTGATCTGTTTTTGTCGCGTGGATTAAAAGCAAAGTAGAGCGTCCGCGGTCGCCGTCCATCGCGGAGCTGAGAAATCAGAGAGGAAAGGAGTCAAGACAGGAACTGACAGCATGTTTTTCACAGATATAATGACAGCGTATCTCACCCCCCCTCCCCTGACTGAGTCCTCCTCCGTCTTCCAATTACAGCCACAGTCTCAGTTTCTGTCCCACTTCTCTTTCAGATTCTCGAGCATCGATCCAGAGCTGCAGCTTTAAGCACGAAATTCCCTTTTCCTTTCTCACGCCCTCAGCTCTTTACAACCCCCGGCTCACACCTCACACCTCCCTCTCTCCATCTCCAGTCTCTCGTGCGCTCCGGTTTTTCCTGTTTTGTTTTTTTTTTGTCTCCTCCCCTCCCTTGGTGTTTCTCGGCATGTTAAGACATGCACAGAGGAGAGAGAGAGAGAGAGAGAGAGAGAGAGAGGGAGGGAGAGAGAGAGAGAGGACTCTGTGGCTGTGAGGGATTCGGTGGTTGACAGGTGGGCGGGGTTACCTGCGGTTCAAAGTTCAGCCGCGGGGCAACACCTCCAGCTTCAGGTGATTTATACACACAAACACACAACATGTTATTAAAGCTCGACTCCATGAAAATTACTTTTTAATCACATCATGACTCTTACTTTTAATTCATGTGAGAGCTGAAATTAATCAGCAAAGACTTCATGGATAATCCATTAATTTAGTTTATTACATTTAATTTAATTTAATTTAATTTAATTAATAAAAAAAGACTCCTCTGTGGTTTCAGCTTCCCAAATGTAAGTTGTTTTTTTTCTGTTTCATATCATTGTAAGTTGACAAGTTTTGGGATGTTGGTCAGAAAAACAAGTAGAGCTGCACCTAACGATTATTTTCTCGATTAATCGACTAATCGTTTGGTCGATAAAATGTCGGAAAACAGTGGAGAGTCCAAGATGATGTCTTTAAATGTCAGTTTAATATGATGTAAAACAGAATAACTCAAAGATAGTTAGTTTAATATGATGCAAAACAGAGAATAGCTCAAAGATATTTAGTTTAATATGATATAAAACAGATAAAACCGGGAAATCTCCATATTTGAGAGAAGGAAAACAGCATTTTCTGACATATTTGCATGAAAAATTACTTTGGCGATTAATCGTTTATCAAAATAGTTGGCGATTATTTTCCTGTCGATCAACTAATCGATTAGTCGACTAATCGTTGCAGCTCTAAAAACAATGTTGGAAAATGTCGTCTTGGACTTTGGGACATTTTTTTCCCCATTTTCCGACATTTTATAGCCGTAACCGCTGGTTCTCAAACTATATGTCTATCTACACAAAAAAATGCTTTCAGGGAATTACAGTAATTATGTAATTTTGTTTTACAAGCTGCCACATCCCCCCCCCCCCCACTGTATAATCAGCTGTGAGTAATTTCCAGCGTGCGTTCATTTTTAACACAGTGTGAGTTTTAGTCTCCATGTTTCCACCTGATGAGAAAAAAACCCAGAAACCAGAAACCCTGCAGGAATCCAGAGGAGGAATGTCGGAGGTTTCTGTGACAAAGTTAACATAGTGATGACAGCGCTCCACATTTCAAGTCAACGACCGATCAAACACCAAACTCTCCGTCAGATTAGAACCGTGATTCAGGGAACTGAGCGGAAATTAAACCCTCTCTGGTGTCCAAATCATCTGATATCTGCAGTGACAGACGTGTGACTCACAGAGCTGTAATATCCTCCGACACGTTACACGCTCACAGCTGATCACAGACTAATACTGGGAATTAAGAGAGGCGTTTAGGGACGATATGCGATAAAAAACACTCGCGATAAGTTGATCGTGGTGAATTTTCTTTATCGGGATAATATCGTGAATATCAGTTTACTACAGCGTCATATCTGTGATACTATAAAAATATTTCTTTATTTAAAAAGGTTGTAATGTTTCGAGAAAAAACATGATTTTATTTGAAAAAAGTCGTAATGTTTTGAGAAAAAAGTCGGAACATTTTGAGAAAAAAGTTGTAATGTTTTCAGAAAAAAGTTGTGATGTTTTGAGAAAAAAGTCGTAATATTTTGAGAAAAAAGTCGTAATGTTTTGAGAAAAAAAGTCGTAATGTTTTGAGAAAAAAAGGCATAATGTTTTGAGAAAAACATCACAGTGTTATGAGATGAGTTTCGTGAAAAAAATGCCAACAAATCAAAATGTAAGGTAAAGTGATTCCAGTGTGTTTCCACACACAGTGTGTTTTTAAGAGTTTGACTCATATTTAGTTGATTATTGGGATAATATCGTGAATGACAGTTATTTTGGCCAGGATAATCGGGACATGAGATTTTCATATCATCCCGTGCCGACTACACAGCACAATAAAAAGCCTCGTCATATTTTCTTGTCCTTGTTCTGGTAGTTTGTGACGTTCTGGATCAACACGTCATTAACGTCACGATTAACGTTGTGAAACTGGACTAACTCGGTCGGTTTAGACAACAAAACTACTTGGTATGGTGATTGGCATTAAAATCCCCAATTCCGTGTTCTGTTTTAAACACGTGACGTTGAAACTCTGGTCTCCTGGGTGAAAGTCCCGCATGTGATCGAGCCAGGGGATCAGAGGAGGAGTGATGGGATCAGGTCTCAGGTTTCCCCTCATCTTCACAGCCACACGCTCCGAGTCTACTGGAGCTGCGAGGGGAAAAATCACACGGACACACGGATTTTTCCCCTCGCAGCTCCAGCAGACCCGGTAGTGCCGGATAAAGTTTTCCAGCCCTAGCAACAGTAACCAAGTGGAGTGGAGAAGTGTGGAATGCCAATTCATTGTGCCGGAGAGACCTGCTGCCGTTCAGGTCTCCGCTCTGCGTTTGCTGCAGCCTCCTTTGTTCAGTCGTTCACACGTGTGCACAACGACGTTTCTCTGAGGTGGAAGTCTGCATGTTTGTTTACAGTCTGACAGGGAGACTCTTCTGAATTTAGCTGTTTTTAACCCAACTTCGACATCGGCATGGCCGTTTTAATCACCCAGTTTTTGTTTTCGATATCATACATTGGCCAATACGTGATGAAAAATTGCTGTGAAGAATATGATCATTTAGAAACAGTGTTGCCGTTACACAGTTTGCCCACCAGAGAGCAGCCCTGTCTCCGACACAATTACGTTCCCATTCAACTACATTTTCGATTACATTTCGAGGGAAACTGTTTTCACTCCCGGATTAGTTCTCTTCAGTTTTTATTTTATTTAATTTTTTATTTTTACTTTCCTTTTTTCCTTTTTTCCTTATACTTTTTCTTCTATATGTTTTTTGGATCACTTCTTCTACATTTTTGCCTTTTTTTTTTTAAACGTATTATTTTTATTCCATATGTTTTGGGATCACTTCTCCTACTTATTTATTTATTTATTTATTTATTTATTTTTTACTTATTCTTTTTCTCCCGTACATTTTTTGGATCGCTCCTTCTACAGTTTTGCAGACAGACATACTGTATTGTTGCAATCTTCACTTATAAAGCCTATGTGTCTATTACTTGTTTTACCTTTTTGCTAATAACTCATGAACCGTGAGGTGTAGCAAAACAATATTTGTACAGGATGTTCCTTGGATGATGCCGATTCTACTGACATAGGCCACACCTATGAAACATAATTTAGAAAACTAGAGAAAAACTTACCAATCAGTAGACAACAATCCAATAAAAACAAAGAAATACACAAAAAAGATGAATTAAATGATATATATGACACCTTTGTGGAAGTAATAATATTTGTATTCTCGATCACTTGTGAAAATGAGTGAAGAGGGATTTGAGGATGCGCAAATTTAAAATTCACAAACTTTGAGCAGTAAAACAAGAATTTAAGAGAAAACATTTAAAGTGTCAACATTCCTAAAAATAGGCGATGCCTTCATCCGTGCCCTATCTTACCTCATACTAACTCACTAATCATCAACGACAGATTTCCAATGCAATCTCCCGGAGGTCACGCCTCTTTAATTATCCAAACAGGTCAGAGGTCACAGACACTTATCATGTGGCGCGGGGTCAAAGGTCAGCCCGCCGGGTCACGGAGGTCAAGGCAGTAGCAGGGCACCGGGAGAATCTGGCAGCAGATCGTGCTGCTTACTAACCAGACGTGATTAGTGTCGGCCATCGGGGAGTTGATCACAGGCTGTGGCCAGGCCCCTGCAAGGCCTGATGGGTAATTCAAGGCAGGTGGCGTGGGCGTATGTGTTGAGAAAATGGCGGTGGGAATAACTACGGAAGGAAAGGTTTCTTTTTATCTCCTCCTCTCTGTGTGCTGTGTATCATAACAGACAGAAATATGGTGGAGTTTGAACCAGGCATTATACACTCTGTGCATCTCCACCATTTCATTTCCTAAATACAATCTCTGTGAAGTTTTACAGCGCAGCACTGCTTGATGAGGCAATAAGTAATTACATCTGCTGAGATATTAATTGACATTTTCATTTGGAGGCATCATTCGGCGGCAGCGTAAACAGTGAAAAACGAAAAAATGATTCCCAGTGATACAGCCCGTTCAACTGCTTAGCCTCACTCACTCACACACACACACACACACACACACACCCACACACACACACACACACACACACACACAC
>JAOVVB010137639.1:0-12125 GCA_028570985.1 Heterobranchus longifilis
AATTAGAGATTTTTTTTTTTAAATTTCAGCTATACACTGACTATGTTTACATGCATGCACATCAGATTTCCTGAGGAATTTGAGTCAGTATGTTTGTTATTATTCATTTACACGACGTAGTTGTGCATCACAATATCTCGATATATGGTGATATAACAATAAATTATATTGAATTATCGCCCAGCCTTAATATTTGGTTTGTTTTATTGCAGTACAAGTGCATTTTCTTGTTCAAGAAAAAAATGCTGTGTCATGGTCACAATGAGAACTACTTAAATACATTTAAATTAGAGACTAATGCCGGAGATATACTTGCTTTTAAATACGTGTATGCGAACGCATGACGCTGCCTCGCGTGTTCTGCGTCCGTTTTGTCCGTTCATTGTGTACGTACTCCGAAATTAACGCGACGTCTGCGCAAACGGATGATCAAACAGCAAGTATATCGCTTTAATAACACTTTTTAATGTCAATCACTTCGAACAAGAGCTGCACACACAAAAATAGAAATCCTAAAACTGGACTCCTCGGTGAGTCACAACACAATGTCATTTAATACCACAGTTAAAGTCAACAAGATGTTCTCACGGCGTGCACAATATCGGGTAACCAAATAGCACCTTAAGGAACAGATGCACGGTTGTAACACACTGCCAACGCTAATATCATCGTCACGGATGATACTGACGTGTTTCTGTTTTGCTTCGTATTTTTCTTCCAGGATTATGTCACTTAATTCAACTTTCAGTTTATCAAGGCACATTCCATGATGCTAATGCAAAAACAAAAGGGTCACCCCACTGCCAAAGCCACCGACACAAAGAGCCACATTTCTTGTATGTCTGCGACACCTTGCCCAATGAACTTAATTGTGATGTATGTTAAGGTTGCTGCACTCACCAGTATGACCTCTAGTGCAGGTAGAATGCCCATGTTTGACAATGTCTTGAAGAAGGCGTCTCTGTTTTGAGGTTGTAACGTTTGTGAGAATGCACAGAATTCCTTTAGGAAGTTCACCTATAAGGAAGAAACAAACCACGGCTCTATGAAACAAGGGACAAGGAGAAAAATGAGAACAGTATTTGAGGAATAATCTCCGATAAAGGTCAGGCATACCAGTTCGTGTCTTTTGTCGTCATCTGTGGCCTCGTCTGTTAGCTGTGCAAAGAGGTCTGTCAGGAACTTCTCATCGTCCTGACATCACAAAGGAAGGGGGAGATGACAGCGGGTGAGAATCACATAGAGGGTCAAATCAGCCTTGACCCTCACTCTTATCTAGGGCCAATTGTGCACTGTTGATCTACAATAGTGAGTCAGATACAAATAACCAGGAAACAAAAACAAAACCCACAGTATATTTACCAAATGACTGATTTTGCAGATTTAGTGTGACATAATTTGTCATTATAAACACTGATTTAGATTCAATTTATAACCTGCATCAAAGATATATATTTTGTTCCCTGTTATTTAGAACTACTGCAGTTTACATTAGAGAAAAATATATAACAACAACATTTTTTGTGGATTTTCCTGATGGGTTATTGTACATGTACAACTCAGTTCCATTCAATAATATCTGCAATCCAGTCTATCAAGTGCTACTTTAAATGAATAAAACACTTTGTCTGTTCATGTGACAAGACTGCCTCATGGTAATTGAGGAAGAAAGGGTCCATATTATCCGTAGTGTTTGACTTCAGAACTTCACATAGCACGTTGTACCAGAGTCAACAGCGTGCCAGTTTCAGTTTTCCTCTACCGCAGCATAACTGATTTACACAACACTTCTCCATCTCTATGGAGACAGCCATACATAAACACTGCTGAGTTGACACAGTACAAAAACACAAAGGTCACATGACCATAAAAGACTAGCAGACAAACTCAGACTGGGTAAAGCACAATCAGCCAAAAAATAAAACCTTTGTACAATCCTGCAATTACTGTAATTTTCAGTTCCCTTTTGTGCGCCTTTTGATGTTATGGCAGGGTTGTGTGTTTTTAAAGCTTGTACAGTATATACATTTGTATTAACAGGGTTGGAAATTCACTTTTTTTTGGTCCACCTGCCACTGTGGCTGGTGGATTCGGAAATCTACCAGTCACTGCTAAGTGAAGAACATTTAGCAGCCACTTGCATATTTTACCAGCATTTTGCAGGTGGCTGGTGCTAATTTCCAACCCTGGAATTTGTGATTGGTGGTATGACCAAAAATGTGTATCACAGTATTTTTTTTAGAGCCAGACTGATATATTGGTCAGCCGATATTATCGGCCGATATTTGCCTATCAGCATACATGTTGTCCGATATGCACCGATATGAAAACTTTTTTTATAGAACATATGCAGAAAAAGATACTTGGGGTGATGTAGAAATGGTGTCGTTACGTAGTTCTTTATTTAAATGGTCAGTAATTGACTGATACTGAACATATATATTTAATTTTTTATTTATTCTTTATTTTCGCAGTGTTCATTTCTAGAATTATTATAATGTATAATAATGTTAAATATTCTTTAATAAAGTTAATGGTTTAAGAAAGGATACTTCTCAGTACCTTTGCATACTGTAGTCATATCGGTGCACAATCCACATAGAAAAGGTCTATTTTCATTCCAGCTCAAAAATTCACTGTATCAGCCGCCATATCAATAATCTGTTAATTTTCCCCCTCTAAAATCGCTACTGGTCTCAAAAATCCCACATCGGAGAGGCTCTAGTACTTTTTAAGATTCTAGCTGTGTCATGGTATATCACAGTATTTCTTTTTTACATGACTGGGCCTTATTAAAGGTTTATAGTGGCTTATTCTATTCTAAGGAGTATATACAATATAAAAACATGCTGTTCGGTGGTGTAAGTTTGTAAATGTACATGTTATAAATAGTTTATGTATCACAAGTTGTTGTGTGCCATGGTATTTTGCTGCTAAAGAGTTATTTGTGGGTTATTAATTGCTGTGTTTAAAGTTATAACCATTCATAAGAAGGGTATGCAGTTAATGCCCCGACTGTAGCGCTCTTCGCAGCGAATAATATTATATATTTTGCAGCCTATTGAAGAGTTACAGCAATTGTTTCAACTATGCACCGGTATGGTGGTATATGAAAAATGTTATTTCATACAGGAAATTAAAACCGGTGCATCGCTTCATCAGGTATACCGCCCAGCACAAATTTGTAGCACTTGCTTTTTCAATGAGAACATTTTAAAAGTGAAAACGTGGTGCACACATACCTTATTTGAAAATAATACATACCCTTCACTAACAAACCTTATTATACATGTCTGCCTGTCTCACCTGTAGCATGCCCACAATCTCCACCTTGTTGAAGAAGATGAAGGAGTGCAGGGTGGACAGCATGTTTTCCTCAAAAACAGAGGGCGTGGGCAGCACCATGTCCTGAATATACTGCACCCGATACGTCTGGTGTATTTTCTGACGCAGTTCTGGATCAGAGATGGGGATCACCTCCTTAAAGCGCGCCGTCTTAGTCAGAAATTCCCGATGCCGCCGCGGCTGCGGGAGCGCTGGATCAAACTCCAGGCAACCAATGACGTCCATGATGCACTCCTCAGAGAACATAACCTCAAAGAGTGCAGTGCGATTGAGCAGGAAGATGCCTTTAATGATTTCATACAGGTGGTGCAGTCCCTCTCTGTTCTCCAAATCCTCACACACGCGGAACAGTTCCAGGAGCTTGCGAATGTAGCCCTCGTTCTCCACAGCCAGTGCCAGTTTCTCGCGCCGCAGCGGCGATGGGAGTGAGGAGGCCACCAGCTCGGCCAGGTCCTCCAAGCGGTTCAGTTCACACGGTGGTAACTCCAGACCTGGCGACGACATGTCGTCAAAGCGTTCCTCCTCAGACTCGTCCACCACGTCCTGGGTGATGTCCAGTGATGGGTCCTTTCCCTGCACCTTAAAAAAACGAGATAAACATGAGTGACAGGACGTGACTTGTTGAAGAGACTATCACCAGGAACACCCAAACACAATTGATATCAAATGCATAAACAGATGGAGCAGACAAACACACACCCACACACAAGATAAATGCAGCTACCTGGCATATTTTCTCCCAGATTTCATCACAGCCAGCCTTCTCCTGGAAGCTGAGTGCCAGATCATAATTTTCAGCCTCTGACCATACTATCAATGTGTCCTTTCCAAAAGAAAAACACAGCCAATTTACAATCAGTACACAGAGAAGGAAACCCCATATTGTAGATGAATATACTGCACCATGCTATATATGTACCTACCTGTTGTTTCTGGTAGGCTGTGTTTGGATTGATTTTGGACTCCAGCAGTAGGGAACCTGTCAGGTTAAAAACAAAGGTGGCCCATAAGTGTTGTTGTCATGAGGTTAGGATATTGACCACATAAAAGGGAAGTTGCATGCATGGCTCCAGCTGAGTGGAAGGCATTGTTTACACATAGTAATTATGTAACAGTAGTAAATACACTACAAGTGATCTCTAAATTGGTATATGACATTCCTCTCGCCTTACCATCACTCTCTGCTCGCACTAGTAGAGACGTGCCTTTCAAACGCTCCACATAGCCCGAGGAGACATGCCCGGTCCCACGGTCATCCCACTGTCTGTCCTCATTGAGGGTATAGACTTTGACTCGTCGACGGGTGTCCGTCATCCTGGCAGGTAGTTGTAACCGGTTTCCCCCTTCCGGACCTTCTTAGCTTTTACAGGGTGTCTGCTTCACCTAATAACGCCACAACTTCAATTCACTTTTTGTTCTCCACCTGATCACTTCTACGATGCAGTACTAACTTAACGAGTGTCAGGGGTCAACCTGGCTAACAGCTCTTTGAAAGAGCTTAACACCCGGACGAGTATCCAAGAAGATCCCCTCGATATATTCTGCAGTCACAACTAAATCACAATATCTGAGTATTTTAACGAGCTGACTCAAAACTTATCTCGCCAGTGTTGGAGGCAACGCGCCACACAAAATCTGCTTGCAGACCATTGTAGCAAGCTAACGACAGTCTAATTTACAGTGCGGAGGGCATTGACGTTAGCTAACATGTTAATCGACAAAACAAGAACTGACAGACATTGCGAGATGCTAGCACACAGTTGAGGGAGGAGTATTCAGAATAAGCCCTACCGTTACGATCTCTGGTCCCCAAAACAATCTGTTTGCTTATTAGTACAGTGTGTACGCTTGCGGGCAACGTTAGCCAGTTGCGTTAGCTAGAAAACCAAGCGAGTTAACTAGCTAGCTAGTACGCTAACTGCCTGCGCTCCATATATTCAATGTTAAACAAGCTTTTGAAGTAAAATGACCAGAGCTGTGCACCGATAACATTATTTCACACTTGCGGACCGCAGACACCGTGTTTACCCATGGACCAATGTTTCTAATTGTGTCTGAATAATACGCCAGCTAGCTAGCGTTAGCTGCTATTTCTTGCCCAAGTGTTCCGCCATGTTCTGGCTCGGGGCCGCGGAGAGACCACTCTCCCCTTACTGGTATTCATGCATCCCAGAAATTATGCAAACCAACAAACTGTAGTCGTATAATAACTTCAAGGTTACGCTTTACATTATAATGCTATTTGCCATTCATTCCCGACGTCTTGCTCAGATAATTGCTAACTGCCCCCCCGTGAGTATTCAGCCATCTTGGGTCCCTTCAGAGTCAGTACGGGGTTTCCACCACAGCAACAACAGGGCAGCCCGCCACATTTAAAGAGACAGTAACACAACAGCCTAAACATTCAATTTCTCATGTTGATCAGCAGAAAGCAACATCATTTTGTTATTTACCTTTTTTCATATATAACTTACCATCCAGCCACTCTGCACTGCATCATATTCAACCAACAATTTCTATACTCAGAATCTGAATAAACAGATACAAGCATTCCTCATTATCTTAAAGGTTGCATATTAAAGAGTGGAGACCAGTCAGAAAACAATAGTTTATTTTGTTTAAATCAAAGTAAACAGAAACAGGGATAGTTGAAATCTGATGCTACGAAAAACAAAGTGTTTACAAAAACAGAATTTTACATCGTGATGGTAGGATATAGTAACAACAATAATAATAACAATAATAATAATAATAATAATAGATGAAATATGGAAAATAAATCTTCTGGGATCAGTTATATTAATGGTTTAGTCAGTCTGTAGGCCTGTAGCTATTTATCTCATTCAAAAACAAATCAACTGCATTTAAAATCCACAGCATGTTCAAATCCGACTGCCCAGTAAAGGTATATAAAAGAAATGTCATAATTTTTATGGAAACCGAAAGCACACTACTAAAAATTTGACAAAACAAAAAAAAGTTTTTACCTAGCCCATGGAGCATTTCTCCCAGCACAGATCTCTCTCCATCAATAAGTTAGTCCTTGCAGCCATTAGCTCCACTCCGATCTTATTGTAACAAATTACAAACATATGTACGCTGCCGAGCATGACTCCACTTCAATATAAAGCCTCCAAAATTTCTGACTTTTCCCCAGTTTTCAAATCCCCTCCTTTCCCCCATGTACAGTATAATATGTAAACCCTTCCCTTATCAAACTGACAATGTTATCCTCATACACAGATCTTCAAGACGCTGTGGAAATATAGTGCAGCATGAACTCCTAAGTGTGTGTAGCAGGACAACTCCTCACTTGATGCCTTTACTTTGCTGCCTGCTGAGCCTGACGCCGCAACAGGACATATATCTTCTCCTTGATCCAATCTTTGTTGTATGGTTGGTATGTTTGAGTGTCAGCTCTGTACCTGTATAAAAATGTAAACGACATTTTTACTGGGAGTGATCAACACATTCAATGCTGTTGATTTTCATTCAAATTGATAGCCATTTACCAGCCAAATCATACTTACACAAGACAGCTCAGATCTGCCAAGTCATCAATGAAGTCAAACAACTGACTAATGTCGTAAGTGATGGAGGGACTGTTTGGATTCATCCTCTTAAGATGCTCCTCATACATTTTGCAAACACCTGAAAGAGAGGTGCAGGACATGTTGAATGGAAGCAAATTTATTTCCAAAAGTGTGCATCAAAAGAAAATAGCTCAAATGGTACAGATTAACAATAACATAGAGTATATAGCAACAATGACAAGTTTAATTTGAGACTGTACAGTAAATTACAACACTACAGATTTCACTAAAAAAGGGAGTGACAGTAGAAATAAGAAATTATTTATAAAAGGAATAAAATGATAATGAAATATAGGTTCAACTCCAGGTAACTGTGCATGTTGTGTTTTTCAACACATCGCTGTACACTACCATTCAATAAGAAATTACAAAATACATGTAAAAACATAATAAACTTGATATTTTGATACTAAATGGTTTTCATGTTGCCTCACATAGATCCTAAACTGTTAATAGTCTTGGATATGTTTTTATTTGAGAGACAAATAAGATATTTGGTGAGCTTACCATCCAAACGATGACATGGATTCATTACTATGCCAAATTTAATTATTTCATAGATTAATATTGTTTAAATAGAGATGTAATTTTGCTAATAAAAGAATATGGGTTTAGGTTTCTTTACACCAACAGTAAAGACAAAACAGCACCGTGATGCATTAGTGAAAAATATGATAAAAACAGCTTTAGACTCACCTTCCATACATTCATTAACTGACTCATAGTCAGCATATGTGCGGCCCTCTGGTCTCTTGGTTGGCTGGACAAGCAAAATTGTGTGCGACTGTAAAGATGATTAATAATATTAAATACACACAATAACGCCAGCTCATCATATTACATCACATAACCTGGATTATTCACGTGCAGTTTTATGTTTTGCTTGGATACATCAAGCATCACGAGTAGGCTAACCTTTTACCAGAGGTTTTCAAACAGGAGATAAACGCTGATTATCACGTTAACGTAATAGCTAATCTTTCACAAAATGTTACCTCATCCACATTAAGGATACCACGCGGAGATGAGTTAATTAAACGTAACGTTGAAACTAACGTTAGGTGCTTAGAGCAACATAAGAAACTGGACGGAGCAACGATAGTAAACGTTAGCCTCGTAGCTTGTTAGCTTAGCTCTGATGGATTAACATGAGCTAATATCGATACTGCGTGATTTTAGCTCTTAAAACGTAAAACAAAACACTCTTACCATGTTTGTGCTGACTGCAGACTCTGTCTATGTACTGGTGATACAAAATTGCACAAAATAATCGGTGTTTATTGCTTCTCAATTCCCCGTGCAATGTAGCTAGCTGTTTGAGGAAAAATATTCACCGGAAATTAAATACGTTTATTTCTGGTTGTAAAGTGAGGTACCTTCAAAATAAAGTTTCAAAATAAAAGTCTGGCTTAAAAAAATTCAGGATCAATCTTATTTCTTATTTCTATTATTTAGTGTGGATAGAAAAAATCCCATAAAGTAAAATACTCTATTACAAGTAAAAGTCCTGCATTAAAATCTTAGTATAAGTCCTTATTAATAGGGAAAATAAGTATCAAAAGTAAAATAACTTGTTATACATATATATATATATTGTTATAATGCAAATGTGGCCTCTGTCAGTGTTATGATTATGAATGTGCAACTACTATTCTAATGCTATTGTTGGTCGATGCTGTTGTGTAAGAATGCCCCATATTTTATATGGGGCATTTTATATATATATATATAACTGTTAACTGATCATCTAAGTGAGTACAATATTTGACTCTGAAATGTAATGGAATAAAAGTCAAATGAATGTAAAGTGCATTTTTGGAGACATTAAAAAAGAGCAGATGGAGACAAAGATAAACAACACCATTTCTTTCCAAGGTTACCGGATAGCTAAACATTTATTGATTAGGATTACTTGGGTAATCACAATGCCATTATTTTATTGTACTCCTGATCTAAAAGGAAAATATATAAGTGAATATACTGAGCACCACAGACAAAATACCATAGATCAAAAAGATAACAACATCAGAACTATGAGCTGAGATCATGCCATTTATAATGTGAGACTATCTAGATATATTTTTATGTAAAGTCTGAAAAGGTAGGATGTAGTACATTTTACAATACAATACATCTTTATGTGTGTCACATGTAAATACTATGTGTATACAAATAGAGACAACACTCTGATTAGATTTGGAGGTATTAGTGGTGAGCATGGTTATGCCCTTGCCCTAAAAGCACCGCTGTGTGACGACCATCTCCTTGGGCTCCCTCTTTGAGATGGGCTCTCCCTCATCATCGCACCCCCACACTCCCTCTGGCATGCGTCCAGGGACATAAAGTTATTAGCATTGCCCTGGCAGCTTCCATACCAGAACTCAGTACACTTGCGAGCGACTGAGTCATAGTAGAAGCGGACCTTCCAGGTGTCGCAGGGGCCCTCATCACGAGGCAGGGAGCACACAGCAGTGGATGGATGTGCAGAAGGTGCTGGCTGTTGCTTAGGAAGAAAAGACACAAAGAGAGAGACAGTAAATCATAATGTATAGTCAATTTAGCATACATGGATGCAGCAGGGAGTATTTAGAGGGTCAGTACCAGTTTAAAAATGAGCTATTATAATGATATATTCAGTGGTGGTACTCAGATCTCGTACTTAAGTAAAACTAGCAATACTACAATGTAGAAATACTCTGTTACAAGTAAAAGTCCTGCATTAAAATGTATTATTAATTAGGGATGTATTATTGGGGATGTGTTCATCACTTTAATGTTGCAGCTGTTGAATAAGTTGAATTAATTTGTACATTGCTGGGTTACTTAACCTATAATAATACACCATCATTTATCAGTTGATTAAATCTTTTGTAATAATCTAAATTTGCAAAATAGTAACTAAAGCTGTCATATTAATGTAGTGGAAAGTACAATAATTACCGCTGAGATGTAGTGGAGTAGACGAATAAAATGGAAACATTAAAGTAAAGTACAAGTACTGCAAAATTGTACTGAAGTACAGTACTTGAGTAAATGTAAAAAGTCGAGGGACTTGTGTGAGATAGATTAATATAATAAAATGCTCAAAAATTGTGCCGCAGATGCCAACATATCCTGATTATTAGTTGCTAATGCTGGTCAAACTCTAAAAACACTGGATCCTACACTTCCCATAATGCAACTCAATAGCATCTTTCATTAGATGCTGCCTGTCCACATGTTTCAAACTCCACACCCTCGATTTGTAACTCAGGCTTTCTGTTATGAAGTTATACCTAAAGCCAAGATAACCCTGATGACATCACTGTGACATCACTCGGGTCTCAGACTTGCTTCTCCAGAGCCAAAGAAGACACTATATACATAAACTATAAACTATTTTTTCCAGGCTGAGTAGCCTCTTTCCATAAAGAGTAAACTAATTTTGACTTGTAAATCTTTAATCCATCTGTATTATTAAACAATGTAAATGAGTTTATTGAAACAAGATGTGATTCCTACAGCTGTCTGGTACTCGGGACATCCTGCCCTTCCAAATCCTTGAGCTGGAGTCACTCCATCCAAACAACAGCCATGCCTAAGGAAGAGAGGGGTTTTTTTTTAGCCAATATACCATTCTTCAATTTAATTTCTGTCATATATTGGTAAGAAGACTTGGATCCAGGGGGCAGTGGTACCTGCTGCGAACACAGTCATCTTGGGAGCAGCCCTGGTGTCTGGGCCCCGAGGCTGAAGTAAAGCCGTCAGGACAACAGCCATACTGTGACTGCGCACAGCGAGGACCAGTCGCAGTGTTTGTTTGTGGCCGGGAAGCTAAAGCAAGCACAGACGCAGACATGGTCAAACAAACATACATGCCATAGACTGGTGAAAATATGTGTTTATCCTTTAGGATTAAATTTGGTAGTCATTACATTTGGCTGGATATTTTTTTTTAGAATGTAAATATGACTTTCAGTGGTAAAGTAGTAAAATAAACACGTTGGGGCTTTGTGTTTGTGAACGAGGAACAAGAAAGGAACAAGAAAGCGGTGCAATCACGGTCTAGACAGTAACAATTACAACATAAGGGCACATTTACTTTACTGCCCGAGGATGCGGTAAAATAACTGCTTGCACATTCATTTTTTAAATTCTTTGTACATCTTCTTTACTTGACAACACGTATAATTGCATGTTAAATCATGCATAGAAAGAGAATAACATACCTCCAGGAACATAGGGCACATATCTTCTTACGGTGCTTGCATGTCCCATTGGGTCCTGTATACTCGGGACCCCTAAAAATAAAATACACGGGTTAAATACAAACAATCACAGACAATCAAACCAAAAGAGTGTTTGATTGGTTGAGATTTGGCTCACTTTGTGCTTCGGTGCATGGCTGTGAGTTGCATATCTCCACAGAGATGGGTCTGCTGGTTGCTCCACACCGGTCTTCGGGGTAAGGGTTCAAATCTGTATCATAACAGTCCACTCTCCTCTCCCTCACACCACCACCGCAGCTTCTGGAGCACTGCAGAGACAACACAGGAGTAATGTAATGTGGAGAGACTAAAGGTTTCTTCCCAGTCCAACATTTTTTTTTTTTTTTTTTGATGTTGCTGCATTTCACTTACCATTCCATATTCAGTCACATGCCAGCTGATTTGTGTGTGACACGCAGGTCTTCTGCAGGTCTGGACAGACGGGGGTCTTGTCAGTCCGTGACAGGCGTCGTCAGCCAGACGCTCACCTCCGGACCCCACGCATGTCACCTCCCTCCTCTGCTGGCCTTCTCCACAAGTCACCGAGCACTGACCATCATAATGTGACGAGATGTTCAAATGTTGTCAGTCCCTCAACAAAATAAACTACCAAATCAATTTTGATAACTCGGCATAATGATCATAGATAAATGCAAGTCAATTAAATCACTGTAAATAACAGGTCATCAGCTGCCAGTGAGGTCATTAGACATGCGGATGAGAGGGCACTTTAACATTTCCAAAAAAAACTCTCTTGCACACTTATTGGTTAAGCTACCATGCCTGTTTCCCATGACAAAGATATTTCTGTCTTTCCCTTGGACACTGCAATTACATTAATGCAATCTTATCTTATTTTATAATTTGTAATTATACTGTCATTGGCTAATAGCACATTCATATATTGCACATTCCTGTCAATATTCCCTGTACATATTCC
>JAOVVB010137650.1:0-32141 GCA_028570985.1 Heterobranchus longifilis
GTCTGCTACTTCAGCACCACGGACAGCACCATGGATTTATCAATACACAGCACAGTTAGGCTCCTGATATTTCAGAGGCATGGTCGGAGCCACAGATTCTACACTTACACAAACCTCAGTCAGATAAAGGATCAAGGAGTCAGGCAGACTAGACTAACTTATTCAACTAAACAGCCGCTCTGCCCTTGCCTGGGTCCAGAACTTAGAATCCTCCCACTCCACCGAGTTCACTGAATCTGAAGATGTAAACAGAGAGAAACGAGTTGACAATTCTGTCTGATATCGGACGAGCTCTGCCCAGCACTCTCTCTGCTATGAGGGGATGGAGAAGGCAGATGGAAGGTTATCAAGGGGGGGTGCATTTTAGTCATCACCCCTTTGTCTCCCCTACTGCCCACAGAGCACGGTTTTATCCCCCTTTTTATTCACACTCTATACAGCTGACTATAGGCATATGGTGTCTTGTCAAATCCACAGGTTTTCAGATGACACTGCCCTAGTTGGTCTATTTAACCAAGGCAAGGACCTGGCCTACAAAAGAGAGAGGTCGAATCATTTGTCAGCTAGTGTGATACAAATATGTTTGAAATTAAATGTTGGGAAGACCAAATAGTTCATTATTGATTTCACAAAGAAGGAGGAGATCCTTGCAGTGATAATTAAAGGTCAGCAGAGTGTCCAGTCTTATAAATATCTTGGTGTCTACCTGGACAGTAAATTAAACAGGAAAAATAACACAACAACATGTTGTATTCAAGAAGGCTCAGTCAAGACCAGAGGTGTGGACTCAAGTAACTTTAGACTTGAATTGACAAAATCAAAAAAAAGACTTGCAACTCGACTTGGTTGGACTTTAACACCAGTGAGTCATGACTGCTCTTGGACTTGAGCCTTTTGACTTGAAAATACTTGATAGCCTACCACGAAGAACTAACGTTACGTTACTGAGCGCCAGTTGGAAAACATGCGATGGTCAACAAAAACTGAATTGCAGTAGGCCTCTGCAAAACGTGTGGGTAAAAAATTACAGACAGAGATGCAGCAACTTCCAAGTTCATATAACAAGACAGGACAGAAACATACACCATTCTGTTGGGGTGCTGGTTCATTTAATTAAATGTATTTATTTATTTATTTATTTATAAGGACAATGACTACTTTTTTGTATGATTAAGTTCAGTTGCACTTGTTTTAAAAAAGCATTCATGATTTTTTGTAAATGTAATATATTATTCTGTTGTGAAAGTGGCGTCGAGTGCATTGTGACTTGTTTAGGACTTGAAACTCAAAACTTTAGGACTTGAAACTTTAGTGCAAAGACTTCAGACTTACTTGCAAAAAAATGGTCCACCTCTGGTCTAGACTATTCTTCTTGAGGAAGCTCAGATCCTTTGATATCAGCAAGAAACTTCTTCATGTTGTTTTATCAGGGAATCTCAGCTGGTGTCCTCTTTTATGCTGTGCTCTGCGGATGATAAAAATAGTCTCAATTAGATGATCAGAAAGGCTGGCTCACTGATTGGTCTTACCCCAGACTCACTTGAGGTCACTAGAAAAGAGAACAAGGGCTAAATTAAAAACAGTTCTGTCATCCATTACAGTGTTTTTAACAGACTCAGAAGGTCATTCAGGACTCAGAAGGTCATTCAGGACTCAGAAGGTCATTCAGGACTCAGAAAGTCATTCAGCGTTCTACTGAATGACTCAGAGGCTCTTTTATTCCAGCAGCGGTGAGATATTTTAATGAACACTTTCAGATGTGTTTTTTAGATGTAGCACCTTTCAGCTGTTAATCGTGTCTCAACATGGATGAATTACTCAACGGGCCTATCAGGCACAGGCCCAGGGGCCCTGACACACACACACACATACACACACACACACACACACACACACAATGTTGACACAAAACGACAAATAGCCCAAAATGACTATACACAAAGCATCCACAAAGTAACAAACAATGACTAAAAAGAGATGCAAAACCACCACAAAAAGATGCTAAATGAATAAAGATAGATGTAAAACAATCACAAAGATGCAAAACAACTACAGCAACACGGAACAACCACAAAATGACCACAAGGCGGTCCAAATGACTGAACATAGATGACCACAGAGACACAAAATGACTACAAACAACGTAAAATGACAAGAGACACAAAATAGCAACACAGAAATGTAAAATGTCTAAACAAAAGTCAATAAGGAGATGCAAAATGACTTAAAGTGGTGCAAAACCTCCACAAAAGATGCAACATGCCTAAAAGTAGACTCTGAGTTTGGGTGTCTTGTTCCTATGTAGACAGGGTGGGGGGCCTCAGTCTGTGCCCAGGGGCCCATTGTCTCAAATGGCTCTTTATGGTGTTATTTATTTGTTGTAGCCTACTGTGTATTTGTATTCATGTACTGTGAATGTAATGTCTATATTGTTTTTGTCTATATGAGTTGTTTTGGTGGCATTAATCCTCTCATCATCACTGCAGAACTTTAGCTGCAGTGACGCAGGAGTCTGGCCACCTGCTGCCATCTGGCGGTGATTGGTTGTTACTACAACATCCTGCACATAATAGGACACACCTGTTGATCTGTAATTTACGTGGCTGCCGCGTGGAGCGCGCGTGCTGTCGTCTCAGATCAAGCCCGTGCTTTGTTAACTCTGAAAGTGTTAGTAATGATGAAGACAATAAGGGAGGTGACAGATAACATTCCCATTTTGAGACTGTATGCATTTGAGAAGCAGGCTGGCATGTTGCTATCAGATAAAACAAAATACTTTCAAACACAAAGTAGTCCACGTTAATTGACACACCAACCCACCTGTGTGTTCAGAGACAACGTGAAATCTCAATTGAGATCAGCAATTCTCCAAAAGTCACCCTTCATGTCCTCTGGAATGAAATGTCGCAGATTAGTCAGACCTCGCCATCAAATCCGACGGAAGGTTACCCTGTGACAAACTTGACTTTGGTCGTCCTTTTGCTCATACCCTGTGTGGTGATTCTGCTCCTGCTGAACTGCCTGTTCCTGGGTTACAAGTTATTGATCCTGTCAAAGAAGAACAAGACGCGCGAGGACGCAGAGGAGATGCTTCTACAGTCCACCTTGCAAAGAGTCGGGAGAGTCTCCGACGTGGCTTTCCCCTCTCTGCAGGACGGGAGGAGAGCTTACATGTCTCTGTCGGAGCCTGTCCTGTCCCATCCTGTCACCTCTTCCAGGGCTTCATCCAGGGAGAGGGCCGGGCTGGATCACATGATCCGGCTCCTGAGGCCAGACGGTGCCACAGGCTCAGGATCTCTGAGGGCGCCGAGCACCATCCGGGCCATGTCTTCTGCGGCTGATTTCACCCCGAGACTCGACCTGCCCTCGCGGACATACAGCTCCAGTAAAACACGGTGGTGTAAAAGCGCACCAGTTCTCCTGCAGTCCAGTGATTCAGAGGCTGAAACCAGAGTGAACCTTGTTCCGCCAAACTCTCCAACGGTGAGTGCTCCACTGTGGCTGTCAATAACTCACAATAACCCGGAAGAGTGCAGGGCCATTGTGAAGTCATTAAGTAGTGGAGATTGACTACAGTTTGACATTTTGACAAGGTTTTAGGTCATTGATGCTAAAGTCTAGAAATTGTAGGGTACTTAAAACAGCAGGGCCGGATTAACCTTCTTGGGGAACCTGGGGCAAAAATGAGCTGCTGGGCCCCTATTAACCCCCTGTTACTCTATCTCTGTACAAGTTGTACATTATTTTTGGGTACATTATTATTATTATTATTATTCCAGGTACAGTCGTAATGTTTTGAGAAAAAAGTCGTAATGTTTTGAGAAAAAAGTCGTTAAGTTTAGAGAAAAAAGTTGGAATGTTTCCTGTGTGATAATTTTATTAAATAAGATGAAATAGTGAAGGTCTTACGCCAGAAAGAAGTGGTGAAGCGCGGCTTGCCGCAATAATACATTTTTTCTGCTAGTGGGAGGTGTGCTCACGTTTCAAGTGGGAAGACATTCTTTGTAACATAGAGGTCAACATGAATGCCCACCCAAGATCTAACCTCCAGCGTAAAGCATGAATGGATTTATTGCTAGTGTTAGGTCTATATTTCCCTTCATTCACAGCAGGAGACGGAGCATGTGGGTCACCTTCGTCGGAGCAGTACTTATGAGACGCTGACAGATGTGAACCCAGGTGTTGCGGCGCTTGTGTTTGACAAAGTGGACCTGGAGTGCGAGTACCCCAACCCGCCTTCAGAGGCATCCTGCCTGAACACCTCTGCAGTGGGTCCTGGACTGGACAGCGACTTCGGTGCAAGTGCAGGTACGCTTCTGTCTCCTTCAGCTGCACTGTCATCAACATGACATGATATTAATAACTAATATTACTGCTGCATCAACAACTTTGTTGTCTTGCTTGGATAAATGCTACAGGTCCTATGTGTGCAATATATATTGTATATAAATAATTTGGTTAGTATATGTCAATGTTGGAGGAGACCTGTAAATCATTTTAATCTGCTTCTTTGTAGGCAAATAAATATGGAAATATCCACATGCTAGACTATCATGTGCTCTTTTATTTGTTATTATAGCTCTGGATTAATCAAGAAAACAGATTGTGGAGTCATAGGAGTGCCATAAAAAAGAATACATCTGTAAAATAATAATGCCAATCAAGGAAAAGCAAAAGCAATAGGGAACAGAATAAGGAAAAATAAAGGGATAAAATAAATAAATGACATTATATAAAAAATAAATCAATTTAAAAAAACATAGGAAAAATATACAGAAAAATAGAGTCATTTACATGCAATAAATAATGATGTATTTTTTAAAATATATAAATATATATGTACAGAAATATGTATAAATAAATTTAAATGGTTATAATTATTCTTTTATACTGTTTTTATAGTTCCACATTTATTTATTTATTTTTCCAAATTTTTTATTTTATTTATTTGTCTTTATGCTTCCACATTTCTTTTTCTTTTATAGATTTATTATTTTTTTATGGCACTCCTCTGACTCCATACAGATCTAGTCAGGTGCTCCTATGTAACATGTAGCTTTACATACAGTTTTTATGACTTAAAACATGTCTGGAAAGTCTCTTTAAACAAAAGGTCTGAAATATTCACATGATTTAATCTTTTCAGGTGTGTCCCTGCGGATTCTGTCAGGAGACAGTGACAGTCTGTCCAACGGTGTCCTGTCTTCAGCCCTGGAGTGGGATTATTACGACCCCTGCTATGTCAAACAGAATAACGTCCCCAAACACAAACACCACAGACCTGCAGTGCACACCAAACAGTACTGGGTGTAATATGTTCCAGCGGTCAGTGTGATCAGTAGTTTTAATGTTTATTTATTTTTTTATTATTTATTTCATTTAAATAACTATGCATGTTTTAGTCTTAATTTATTTAGTTTGTCTCACTAATGATCACTAATTTAAATTGACAAATTTCTTTGATAATGCACTCTGCCACTGAATTTGTTCATATTGTGAAATATTTGCCATGCACCTTCACTTATTATGAAATATTTACTATGCACTTCTTCACTTATGTTAATCTAAATTAGTCAGTACTTCATGTTAACAGGGCTGTTCAGATAGTTCTGGCTTTCATAAACATTCACATTAAGATTTTTATTCACTGCTATTGATTTAAATGTTTTCATTCACTCAGTAATAAAGACTAATTTAGAATTAAGCGCTTCTCGATTGTCTTTACAATTAAATCATTGTCACACAAGGTGAATCATCAAGGACTCACTTACTCGTTTGGCCTGTACCATCAAACATATTTTTAAGTTAATGAATATAGGATTTTTATCATTTAGACATCTGCTACATGCTACTCTTCACCAGCAGAGGGTACTGTAGTTTTAGTATTTGGTGGGTTTTCACATTAAAATTTTACCCTGTATAAATTGTGTAAATAGACAAAGATGCATACAGATAACTGATTATACTGAACATTTACTACATTGTGGCGTATTAAGAGAGATATCCTGTGTTAATGCTCGATGGTTGCTTATCATAAATACAATATAGAGAGAAAGTACGCTACAAGATGCCTTAGCCCAGTCATTAAAAGAAAAAAAAACATGAAGACTTTATTTGTTGACCATCACAACTCAAAATGGAACTTGGAAGAGTTTTGAGCCATAAAAGCAAATTCAACTCCAACAACCTCCAAGAGAATGCTGCAAGAAAACTCAAAGTGGCAGTTACATGTCTTTTCCACAATGTCCCTGAACTGTGGGATTAGCCAAGTATGACACAGAAGCTTGTCATCTCTACCTTCATGTAGTATTGCATCCATTCCATGTTTCAGTCCATTATGTAAATCATTTGGTAAAGCTCCAGTGAGCCTCACTAGTTTCCACTTCTTCCATTTCTGGACAAATAAAGAGAACAAAGGCACCAGCTCTCAGCTGTGCACATACTCTCAAACTGCATTTAAAAACCAATTATTGTGAAGAATTCAAGGAAGATTTCATAGATTAGCGCTTTAAATCATGGCAAAGGCAAAGAATGGAACATTTAAATCATCATAAATCGGGTCTATTGCTCCCCATCAGTCAGTGACCATGTCTATACAAATGAAAGTCCCATTTGCTTTTGCCATTTTTCAATTAGATTTTTTTTTGGGGGGGGGGGGGTGATGATCTGAATTTCTTTCATCAAAAGGGGGACGCAGCACATCATCTGCTTCTAACTGCTCTGCTCAACAAATGAGGCAGGATTTTAAGAGAAATAGTTTAGAGGTATGTGTGTGCACACCTCTAAACTATTTCTCTTAAAATCCTGCCTCTCATTTGAACTATATCAGCATTTGTTCCAGTATTGTTACTGCAAATTGTGGTGAGACAACATAATAGTTTTCCCATCAAGGTATATAAAAACAGAAGATGACACACTGACAGTGCTCAGAACACAAAAAGAGACAATGAAGTCAACTAGTTGGAATACTTTATTCTCTGTTAAGAGATATCTGTACATTAAAGATCAAGTGCCACTCTTTTTTAAGTTCATAGAAAGTATAACTGACGTTGCACATGAAACCAACCATCACTTTACTCAAAGCTCGAGAGGAAATTCAACACAGTTTGCTTGAGTTTAGCATCAGATGCCTCAGAGATTTTGCCATCAGCCCTGTAATCAAGAAGAGAGTGGTTAGGAAATACATACAGAACATAAATGAATTACAATGAAAAAGTCTAAATGCCCAGAAGCTCTTTAACTTACTTAATAGCTGCCAGCAGGTCTTGGTGCTGGCTCAGGATGTGCTGCAGGAAGGCTTTCTCGAACTTGGTGATTTTGCTAGGCTCCATTTTGTCCAGGTGTCCCCTCACACCAGCATAAATGACTGTTACCTGTTCTTCAATAGCCATTGGGGCTGAAAGATGAAAGCATACAGTCAAAATACATAAGACAACTGTAAATGGATACACTTTCTAAAAGAGAAGCCTATTACAGAAATTAAATATTTATTCAAAATGATCATTTCACATCTTCATCAGATGTTATTGTGCAATAAACAACCAAAATTATGTAGACTTGGCATCCTATATAAACTATTCAGTCAAAAAGCGATTTATTATGAAGGTAGTGCAATTACAATTTCAAGGAGTTTCCAGCACCTTATTCCAAATTCAAGCACTTTCCTAACCTTGAAAACAACACATTGAAATTTAAGCATTTTCAAGGATTTCCAGCACCCATAGGCACCCTGCTATTAAGCGGAATTTAATACTAGGGCTGTACCCGAATCTGAACTTTTTGATTTGAATCAAAATCTAGCAATCAGAAAAATCTGCCTGAGGGATTCAACTCGGCGGGTCAGGGACGGCCGCTCGGTGTCGGAGGATCCCCTCGTGGGACCTCATTGTGTCAGGGGTCTGCGGTGATGTCAGCAACCCACCAGACCAGTCTTGAAACATGGACCCCGTCTCGTTTACCATGCTTTGTGGGTGTGCCATGTCATCACCATTCATATGTATAGCCTACAACCACCTAACAGAAACACTGTTCAGTGCGCTCACACTGCTAAATATAATATAATGCACACTGACTGATGAAAAAAAAAAAAAACAATGATTGATTGTACTCATTGACTTTGAGGGGGCAGCCCTATTCAATACCAAATGTAAATACTCACAGTACTGTCCCTGTTTAAGGAGCTCAGTTAGACGAACACCACGGTTCAGCAGCTGCTGCGTGGCGGCGTCCAGATCAGAACCAAACTGAGCGAAGGCAGCCACCTCACGGTACTGGGCCAGCTCCAGCTTCATGGTACCAGCCACCTGGTGATAGACAGACATCAATAAGTAGAATCAGAGACATTGATTGTGATAAAAAGCTGGGCAATGGGTGATTAGAAGAAAGGCTAACCTGCTTCATGGCCCTGGTCTGGGCAGCAGATCCGACACGTGACACAGACAGACCGACGTTGATGGCTGGACGAATACCTTTGTAGAACAGCTCGGTCTCCAAGAAGATCTGAGTGAGAAAACAGCATTTAATAAGCAGGTTCAGGATTTCACCTGGGACGAAGCAAGTCAACGAGTCGCACGCTCACCTGTCCGTCTGTGATGGAGATGACATTAGTGGGAATGTAGGCTGACACGTCACCAGCCTGAGTCTCGATAACGGGAAGGGCTGTGAGGGAGCCGCCGCCGAAGTTGTCGTTCATCTTAGCGGCTCTCTCCAGCAGACGGGAATGCAAGTAGAAGACGTCTCCTGGGTAAGCCTCACGACCGGGGGGACGACGGAGCAGCAGGGACATCTGACGGTAGGCGACGGCCTGCAGAAAGAAAAAACAAAGTTGTTTATCTGCAAACTTGGTTAAAACGATTTTACAGCAAGTGATTTTTTTCTGTGTTAAAATCGCCTCCAAATATGCCAGGAATAAAGGTCACCTGCTTGGACAGATCGTCATAGATGATCAGGGCGTGCTTGCCGTTGTCTCTGAAATACTCTCCCATGGAGCAGCCAGAGTAGGGAGCCAGGTACTGCAGCGGCGCAGCATCAGAGGCAGTAGCAGACACCACAATGGTGTACTTCATGGCGTCGGCGTCAGTCAGCCTCTTCACCAGCTGAGCCACGGTGGATCTCTTCTGGCCGATAGCGACGTAGATGCAATACAGCTTCTTCTTCTCGTCAGTTCCTTCGTTGAAGCGCTTCTGGTTGATGATTGTGTCGATGGCAATTGCGGTTTTTCTGCAACACAAGTTTAAAGACTGAGCACCGTGGATACACCGACAAACAGGTACAGAAGTCAATCTCAATCTTATTTTCATGTGTTAATATTCAAAAGCCACAAACTGACAAAAGGCTGAACTACCAGAAAACAGAACAATTGTAACAGCATTTCAATGGCACTAGGAATAACATCAAATGATGCCATGTGTTCAGATATTCACTTTGAGCAGAATCCTCTTACCCAGTCTGCCTGTCTCCAATGATGAGCTCACGCTGTCCGCGACCGATGGGGACCAAACTGTCCACGGCTTTGATGCCAGTCTGCATGGGCTCCCTCACAGAGATACGGGGGATGATTCCAGGGGCCTTCAGACCCACACGCCTGCGGGTATCGGAGCCAAGGGGACCCTGTGGGGGAAAAGTGCAACAAAAAGATCAGGAGTGCAATCAACTGGTGCAACTAGTAGTGGCATCTTGTAAATAACATGCTTTTATGTAAAGCACTTTGTGTTGCATTTCATTAATTTATTGTGCAATAGAAATACAGATTATTATTATGGTTTACCTTTCCATCAATAGCATTTCCCAGAGCATCGACGACACGGCCCAGGAGCTCTAAACCAACAGGCACATCTACAATAGCACCGGTTCTCTTGACAATGTCGCCTTCCTTGATCAGCTTGTCGTTACCAAACACCACAACACCAACATTGTCAGGCTCCAAGTTCAGAGACATGCCCTGGATAAGAGAAGAAACAACAGTTAATGTTAGCTTATTGGAGAGCTTAAAACACAACTTGCTATAAAGCTCTATATCAATGAGGACTGGCCGGCCATCCTACTAACACAGAGTCATGTTATGCCAGGCAGACGCACAGCTGACAACCAACAAGCTAAACTAGCAGTGGAGAGTGAACATGGCTGCATGTGTCCATGACAATGCACGCAACAGTTGCCTGCTTGTCGGTGAATGATTAATGATCGGTCAGAAAAAAAAATCGAAACAGCATCCCTAGCTACTCTGTACTTTACAGAGACCATTGACAGCAGTTTCAGGGAAAGTAGAGAGCATTGCTGTTTGCCAATTACCTCAGACTGCAAATATTTTAGAGGCTAATTAAGCGAATGCAATCATTCAAGCTGTAGCATCACTCAGTGAAAAGGTCAGTGCCAAAGAGTTACATCATCAGTCTTACCTTCAGACCAGAGGAGAACTCCACCATCTCCTCAGCCTGCACGTTCCTCAGACCGTACACTCTGGCAATACCATCACCGATGGACAGCACGCGACCAGTCTCCTCCAAATCAGCACTGGTGTCAGCTCCCAAGATCTTCTCCTCCAGAATGGAAGATACCTCGGCTGTGCCTTTAATGTGTGTAAAGGTACACTTATTCACAACTTTGGAAACACTGTTGGGTACCAATTAATTCATTTTCTTAAGCAGTAAGCCAACACAGGTTTCCTGAAACACTGACCTGTTTTCTGCAGCCATGGACGGGTGGTGTGTAGATTCTTGACTCCCACACATGCTGCAGCAACGTTCTTGGATACCTTTAAGAGAATGGGAACGAGTACAGAAATACATTTTAAACAGACCGAATAAGTGCAGCATTTTCAATTTTTATAACTTATTTAGCATCAGCAAAATCAAATATGAAAATCATTTGCAAATTTATTAGGTACACCCAGTTCAAACAAATGCAATATAATGCAACATCCCTGCAACAAGTCTTCCTTTCATGAAGGTTGTAATGTTGAATATAATTGTATTATTACTGAGAGGTGTTTGTAGTGTTTATAATATTTTGTCCATTAAGGACAGAGAAGAAAATATAATAAAATAAAGATTACTCAGTGACTTTCTCATAGTGCTAAGAAAACTAACCCAATTATAGCCCTAGTTTGAGCCTCTCAAGTATTACCAGTACACTGACTCAGTACTCTGCAATGTTTGAAAAACCCAGAAGGTCATTTAACATAGAATAAAGAGTTCTAACCGTTTCCTATTCTAAACAAAACATAACACCATAGATTATATGTACTTCCTTAACACAACATGAACCAACATTTATTTTAAAGTATTATTATCAGTTATATGTGTCTGTATTGATGCCACTTCTATTATTTCATCCAAAACATTGCATTGATATTTATCACATATGTCATTACCAACTATCTGGATAGGAACAGAGCTGCAACATATCAAACAGGTTATAAATCTTTTTTTCTGGATAGACTGGTATTTATTTTTCAGGTAACAGACATGCTTGGCTGTTACTCAAATGTAATATTATATTAGTACATAAGAGGCACAAACTGGGATTAATCCAAATATAGAGCTGATATGAACCAATTCACTCACGTCATTGTAAATTGGCAGTTAAAATATATAACTGGACCAAAGGACACCCCTACTTCTACTTCTAGGGTCATACAGTCTGCAGGGTCACAGGACAGTCCTCGCCAATAACAGTTACTAGCCAGAACAGAATAATATCCACGTTAATGCCACCCCATATGCATGAACAACTATGCAAAGTTTAGCCTGGCAAATGCATTTGCAATGAACGCTAGCATGATAAATAAAAGCTAAAGTGAGACAAACCTGACCTTCAATACTAAATTACATTCGTCATACTGCACTTTAGCTTAGTCATATCATTGACAATACATTAACACATAGCTCATTGATTCATGTTATCGTTTAGTCACCCTCAATAATGTACCGTACTAGCTTGTTGCCCTCTGTCAGCAACAAAAGTTAACAGTGGGGACTAGCAAAGTGAAGGGCCCGGTGTCCTCCGGTGCAAAGACGTGCGCATGCACAACACCGCCATGACTTTTTTAATTTGGATAAATTCGGGATTTTCTGAAGGAAGTCGACACAAATCTTAACACAAAAGAAGTTGAGTTGCTTACAAATGCAGCCCGTCGAGGCAGACTGCGGGCAAGAGCCGCTGCGACGCGTACTGACAGCATGTTGTGTCCTGTATGGTCTGTCCTGCTCCCGGAGCGGAGAGAGAAGGATGGCGGACACGACAACCGATTTGTAGAAAGGTCACACTGACCCGGAAGTACTTCAAAATAAAACTTATTTTGTTTTTATTTGTCATATATATATATAATTAGAATATATATAATTAAATGAATAAATGTGGAGTAGAAAGTACAATATATCCCTCTGAAATATAGTGGAGTAATATAGAAATTGAAATACTCATTTAATACATAGTCTAAAAATACTCCATTACAAGTAAAAGTCCTGATTTCTGAATGTTACTTAAGTAAAAGTGCATAAGTATTATCAGCAAAATGTAATGTAAAGCAAAGTAAAAAAGTAAAACAGTAACAGTAAAAGTACTCATTATGGCCCATTTCAGAATACTTTATATTACTGTAAGGTGGATAAGCCTATATTACTGGATTATAATGATTCTGTTTTTATCCCTAACATGTAAGGGCATTTTAATGTTGTCAATGTGGAGCTAATTTTAGCATATGTGTCATTTTATGTAACTAGTGACTATAGGCCTAAGTGTCAAATGTAGTGGAGAGTATCAGTATAAAGTAGCAAAAAGTACAAGTGCAAGTATGTCATACTTGTACTTAAGTAAATGTACTTAGTTACTTTCCACCACAGCACACACACCCTCATACACTCCTCTATTACTGTATTGTGGGGGGCACAACTAGTAGGGACAGAGACGGTAAGGTTTACAAATATAGATAATCTTTGGTAGGGATGATCAGTCTATGGTAGGGATACTCCGCTGCCCTGTCCCATCCATGCTGTCCCCCTGCTGTCCTGTCCTGCGGTATTTTCCCATCCTGTAGTATCAATATCCGGCCCAAAGGGGCGCTCGACCATGAGGGAAAGGCCGGAAATGGCGCATGTAGCTTTGTGAAAGACGGACGGCCGATGGAGACATTTTAAAATAAACACACAGCTAACGGCTAACGGGGCTCGCGAAGGTGCGAGCGCACTGCGCCAAAACACGTTCAAATTCTTCCAAGTTGTAAAGAAGTAAAGTATATTTAGTAGTGCATTGTTTATGCATCGTAAATCAAAGAGGCTACCAAATACCGAAGATGTTGAAAAGTCTGACACTGGGAAAAGAAGAATATAACTAACGCCGCGGTAAGTTGCACCTAGCACAGCCGATTTAAAATGCTAAGTTGGCTACCGCTTTGACTGAGATAACGTTAGCCGTTAGCTGCTGACATTATCCTGCTTGTTACGCCTCTGGGTGGCTAGATACTGCTTCCATTTATAGGATCTTGCGAGGCAGCTGTCCTGCAACCTGAACATTTTCCATGACTTGTCGTCTTCTTCTCGCCAAGTTTGCCGAGTGTAAGGTTATGACCGAGGTTAGCTTCACTACGCAGCTAAAAGTAGTGTCTGGATCCGAGCCTATGTTAGCTTTAGCTAGCCACAGACACAACTAACTAATAATTAAATCACCAATAAAGGTCTCGTATTACGCACACATGGTTTAATGTGGCTGGGGACTTTCTTGAAATTATTCTCATGCTGTTTGATACGTAAAAGTAGAATACAAGTCAAAAGAAAAGTAACGTGCATTGCTCTTAGAAGCTAACTAACGTTGATTTCTTCACAGCAGTATCGTTAATGGGGATTTTTTGTCAAATTGTTGCATTAAATGTAATGAGATTATGTTGTTTTTGGTATGTGAATAGTCAGTAGTTATGCAACATGTTAACCCAGTACACAATGCACAGAATATGTTTAAAAGACCGTTTTATGCGAGAAAATAGGTTAAATATGCTACCTTTATTTACCAATATAGTTGAATTGGACATCTACATGTTTAAAAAGAAATATTTCTTTTTTGGGCCATTGTGATAATAATTCTGAATGTGCTCTATTTTAATAATGCCCTTAAATATTGCCTATGCTGTCAGACATCCAACCTCTTGCACAGATGCACAGATTTAGACTGTGAATTGGAATTAGTGATGTGTTTTTCTTCCAGCAGGTGAGCTCCTGTCCAGGCACATTGGTCCATGTTTGTTGGACCTTTGGGCTCTGGGCTCAATTAGCATGAAGATGGCTGACTCAGACAAGGCAGAGGAATTTGTGGATGCTGAGTGCCCCCCAGAGTGCCTTGATGAAGCACAATCAGCCACAGGCTCTGCTCAGGGAGAGCAGGATGAGCATCTGAAAACAGAGACCACCACCAGTACCAGCTCACCACCGAGGGAAAAGGAGGCAGACAGCCCCTTGAATACAGAGGGTGAGCAGAGTCTCCTCTCCATGCCATGCCTGATGAAGGAGCTCCGCAGAGATTCCCCGGAGTCCCAGCATGCCTCTACTGGGAGTGACAAGCCTGTATCTCGTCATATCTATGAGAGTGACTCTTCAAACCCCTGCATGCTCTCCCCCTCATCCAGTGGCCACCTTGCTGACTCAGACACACTCTCCTCAGGGGAAGAAGATGCTGCTCCTCCCACAGGAAAAGATGAAGAGGACAACATGGAGGCTGCAAATGATCCTGGGCAGGCAGCAGGAAGGCAATCATCTGCTATGGCTACAGGGGGGAGGAAGTCTCGGCGGTCACGTTCGGAGAGTGAGATGCCACCTAACGCAATGGCTGCAAAGAAAAACCGATGCCAGCCCGCCTTGGTAGCAGCGGGAGGGCAGGAAAAACAAACCAATGGCAAGCTGGCAAAAGTGAAAGGTCACCGGAGCCAGAAACACAAGGAGCGAATGCGTTTGCTGAGGCAAAAACGTGAGGCAGCAGCACGGAAGAAGTATAACCTGCTGCAGGACAGCAGTACGAGTGACAGCGAGCTCACGTGTGACTCCAGCACCAGCTCCTCTGAGGACGAGGATGATGACACTTCAGGAGGTAGCAAGACAATCAAGACAGACATTACAGGTAACATCCAATGCTCACAGCACATGCTTATAGCACAGTACTACTACCACTGTGTAGTACAGGGTAACAGTAGCAGCCACAGATATCCCATGTAAAACACTGTATCACATAGTGATAGAAAAACATTTAGTTCTACAATGTATGACCATTAAAGATGACTAGCCATCAGAGTCAAACACAGAGCTTAAGAGGCTGCCTGCATGACTTAAAATGTTCAGGCAACCCAAACCAACTTGTTGCCACATATATAGTAAGAACATTTAATGGGGCTGCACAAAGCCTTTGCAATATCAGATCAGTACAAGCACTGCTTTGTTTGTGTTTGTTTTATCAATCACTTTCTTTTTTTCTTTGTTCTTTTCTCACTCATCATCTCTCTTCATTCACCCTGTTTTTAGATACTTAGACTGTGTTTAGGAGGGCCTATGCCCAGTCAATTGTAGTAATACAATATATGTTTGATTAGAACTTTGTCTCATCATTTGCATGCTGTGGAAGTCTAGTGGACATTCTTCAACTCATGGAATGATATAAACGGAATTGTGTTAATCTAACCAAAATTGCGAGCTCTGCAATTCAACAAGTGAGCCATTTATATCCTCAGCATTTGCTGTAAATTGACAATGAATGGTGTATGATCACACACTGTGTTGGTCTGAGTTGAAAGACACTGCAGTTACTACTCAGCATTGGTGTGCTGGTAAAAATATAGTCTTAAACCTCAAAATTACTCTCAAAATCATATTTAATATGCAATTTTATTAGAATGCTTAAAAGTCAATTTAAAGAATTTACATTTAGTGAATGTCTATAGCACCCAAAGACCACTAGGTATTAGTATATCCTGTTTTTCCTGTTTTGTTCCTTAGGTCTATCATACACGTCACTCTGTCTACACAGGAAGCTTTTAAGAATTTCAAACAGGTGGTTCTCTTCTCTATAATGGGTTCTGTATAGGGCTGGGCGATATGGTCAAATTCTTCTATCCCGATGATGTATATCACGATACAATATAGCACATTTTCAAATTAATGTCTATATCCATGCTCCATGTTAGCAAAACAGCGCCTCTATGGTCCGCTCCAGCTTCGCTCCCACATGCAAGGATCAGAACGTAAAGCATCGCCCAAATGATGTAAATATTGCCGTAACGCAGTACGGTTGTTGTTTTTTTGACGTTGCGATAGAATGATATAGAAAAATATATAAGATAGACATTTTAATATCGTTTTTACATTATATAATCGTCATATCGCCCAGCCCTAGTTCTGTAGCACCTTTGACGTGTCACATAGCTCTCTTGTGTCATCGACTAGAAAATATAAATGCATACAGCTCTGACTGAGGATGGGTGTATGCTGACAACTAAACTCAGACACAGAAGTGTCTAATACGAATAAACACTGACAGTATTGTCTGCACATTGGCCCCATGTTTGTTCCCTTAGTTAATCTAATGTTTCCTGATGATTGTAGAAATCTCTTGGGTGAGTTGAATTCTCCACAATTAGCTGCTCACTGGGTGGTATTTACAGGCCTGCTGCTGTTAAAGTCATTTCATTTGCTTTAGGCTGATCTTTTCACTGTGATTGCATTTCCTAGAATAACCTGTTGGGTTGGTTTTGGTAGACAGTTTTTCTTTTCTGTTAAATACAGAATTTGGCTGGTGGTGTGTTTAATAAATGATTGTTTAGGTCATTTAGTGTGTTTCCAGAGCGGAGCTAGTTCATCTAGTCTTAGATTTTTGTTCAGGAGCATTATAGAGGTATTATGCAAGGTGCCTATTTTGGCTGATACTAACCCTACTGCGTATTTTACCAAGATGATTGAAGTTTTAGCAGAAAATATAGTTGGATATATTTGTTGACCTTCATCATAGGTTGGTAATGAATTTGCCTCAAATGGGTGTTTGTACCTCAAAGTCTCCAGTTAACACATTTTCCAAACCACGGTCACTGAATCAGTCGCCCGAGACATCCAGTTATCTCCCTTTAGGGATCCGTACTACATGAAATGTTTTCAACCATTTTTACATCCCGCACACAGATTTGAGTGCTTCAACTGCATGATGTAGTCCATCAGCATGAACGAGTCGATCTGCACGTAACCAAAAAACAAACTGTCATTTTCTCTTTAATACAAAAGTCCACCTCCGAAGCATGAAAGTGCTACTGTATTTTCTTATGGCTTGGCCTCAATGTCTTTAAAGCTGGCTTCAGACGTGCATCGGAGAGATCCAGAGTGGGCGCCCAGATTCATGGGCTGCTGGACACCAGTTCGTGGGACAGGAACGGCATCGGCAGTGTTCTGGAGGAGGCCATGACGCGATTTGCCGTGATGCAGCGCCAGACTGAGGAGCGCTTCCGCATCTGGATGGAAAAGCTCGCACACCTCGACTCGGACAACGACTCGTCCAAACGCTCAAGTGATGCCGTAGAGGGGCAGCATCCCTCCCAGGGAGTACGCCCGTCCCCACCCAGTTCCTTTTTGCCATCGTCAGAGTCTTCAGAGACTATGGCTGCCTATATGTTGGCACGAGAGAACAACAGTCTCACGTCCACCCCTCTAAACAACAACAACAACAACATCCTACCTGAAGTGGTCTCTCAGAATGGAAATCTAGGTGTTCCAGACCCTGGTCTCTTGAATGTTTAGATTTCACTTCTACACCACTCCTCGCTGTTTCATACTTTGATCTTACCAAGTGTAGAACTAGTTGATGCAGAAAGCATGGCAATGGGTATTAATAGGTAAATGATGCGAGGTCACTAAACGGATACACCATCAACAGCAGCTGGGCCCGAGCTGGTCATTTGAACTTGACTCTGTGCAGACCTGAGGCCCGGTGCATCTGCTGGCACTGAATCACTGTGAGAATAGACATTCAGAATAATTCAACTCACCTGTTTGATTTCTGCAGCATCTGTGACACGGACACGGGGAGTCAGGGCTCTACTTGTATCGCTTATCCTATGGCTCGTTTCTTTTGGTGTACCAGCTGTACACACACACACACATACATACATACACACACATAGACAGAGAAGCTGATTATGTCATTCCAACTGCATTACAGCACCTGGGCAGCAATCATGACAGTGCTAGGTGGGGTGTTGCTGCTTAATAGCATGTGCCTTGTCATTCTGACTTCATGCTGGGAATGATAGCTAGAGCACTATTTCTTTAGGAATTAGGTTCAACACTCCACATTACACTTCTGTCTCTTGAACTATGTTTGCACTTGGTTCAGGACTTTTAAAATCTTGTGACAACCTTTATTTTGGTGGTATAGCTTTACTAACATCAAAACATTTACATAACAATATAGATTTGCCTATAAATATAAACACAATATACTAACCCACACAATTTCTTGCTTTTTAAAATCCTATGACAAAATTAGATTAGACGTGTTTACATTTTGTAATGTTTGCCTTTCTGTTACATTTGCTGCTATTACTGCCTTTGTGCAGTAACAAGAAACTAGTGAGGGGGGACTGACTCCCAATGTCTATTTTTAGTAGCCCATGTATGGATTATGGACATCAGATGAGGCACGGGTTGTTGCGGCTATTAGCCACAATGTCACGATCCTCAAATCTTCACTCGCATAATATTCGCCTAGGTAAATTTTTATTTGCACTGGTCTGCCAGCTTGGCCTGTGTCTCCACAAGGCGCCGCGTGTTCTGCAGCTTGACTTTAAACTGAAAACCCCAGGCATCAAACTAACAAATATACAGCAGTAATACAGCTGCAGTATGGTGCATGGCAATGTTTACTGATTTCCTAAAAACTGACTGAGTGGCCTTCTCTGGTTCAGATCCTGTGGTCTTTGAGGTGGAAACACTCCTCCTCAGCCCTCTTCCTCAAACTACTTTTACTGATGTAGATGACCGTAGTGTCACGGTTCTTAACACTGCTAACACTATCTAACCATCACAGACATTGATGAAGGAATCTTTGGCCTAATCATATTTATAGTTAGGATGTTAAAAGAAAGTGTTACATTTTCTGTATGTGTATATGTAGCCCTATGACTGTCAGTTTTACAAAAGCTGGAGGCATCGTTTCCCCACCTGTTTGCATGTGGTTATATTAGTATATAGAATGTGCAAGGCCAAATTAGTTTTCATCAGCAGCATGTGTGCAAGGTATAGCTTTGCTTATGCTGATAAATGGTGACTGACAGAACGTTTTATCTATTTAGTTGTTTTCTCTTGGCCTAATGGTTTTGTTTCAAATTGTGTGAATATTGGTGTTCATGGTGCATAATTACTTACATTTGGGTTAAAATGGATCCAACAACTGCTGTCCTCCATTTGTTAAAACTGAAATGACCCTTTAAATCAACTGTTTTGTCAACATTGTAAAGGGAGCCTTGTGCATACAATTACAAACTGTGTGCATTAAAAACAACACGAAGGACAGTCCATTGTTTACCAAAGAGACTCTCCTGGTTTACATTAGTCCTTTTTCTATCTTTAATACATGGCCTTTACATCGGCAAGTCCTCGGTTTCTCTGGTAACCCTGGTACCTGCCTGTTTCAGCCCAATCAGCTATTCATAGGAAGTGTTCTCTCATAGTACATTCTGTCCAGACGAACCCCCTCACACACACCCACAGACACGTCTGGATGATAGCAGTGTGTTTGTGCGTGTCTCTCCCAGGGACTCCTTTTACAGGGTAGAACAAAGATACACGTTCCCGCTCTTCCACAGAGTTATTCTTCTGTTGTTTGGCTGTTATTATCCCCACTACATTTCATTCACTGAATAAGATCATTTTGAAGTGTTTTGTAATGACTGTATTCTAGTGTAGTTTTTATGTGAATGGCTGTTATTTTAAAAAGCAATAAATGGAGAGAAAAAAAATGCTAAAGATTTATTTATTTACTCTTATAATATAAAAGCCTCATGGGCAGGCTACATTGAACGCATTAACATTAGGGCAGGATGTTGCCTACAACCTCACGATATGATACGTATCACGATATGGAGTACGCGATACAATGCGTATCGCAATACACGTTGATTTTGAATAATGACCATGTCCTACATAGAATTTACTACAACAGCTGTTCTTTATTATTCTGTATAACAGCGACCACACAACTTAATACACTTAAAATTCAGGCCCACAGCGATCTTAAAAGGAAATGTAATATTTTGTGTCTAATCCCAGAGTTATTTAATAAATGCAAATATTTACAGCATTTGCTGCTGTATCGGTACAGTAGCATCTGTATCGATACGTGTATCACGATATATTACCATAAACGATATTTTGAGCACAGCCCTAGTTAACATGCAGAGCGGATGCTGCAACACCACGCTTCCTCTATAACCAAAGAAACACGGAGGCCAGTCTATTTATAGGTTTTACGCGAGGTGTACGCAGCCCTTTTACACAGAAATGGCTCTTAAAGTGTCTACTTCTTTTAAATGAAACTACAGATATACAGGAAATGACTTAATTATTATTGTATTGGCAGTTTGTTTTTGAGAGTTTCGTATTATGCAAACTCTGTGAAAAAGTTGGAAGTTTCACAGCTCTGTGCTGGGTCCAAAAACTGAAGAAACAACCCCAAAACGAAAGCTCACCATCTTGTTTTGCCTGTGACTCACACAACACTGCACCCTATATGCACTGCAGGTGTAGCCAGTAAAAACACATCCACTCCGCAAACTGTCCGCATGCGTTACGTGTTCAATGCAGTCAAAGCGTCACTCGTGTGGCTTTGACAAGTGATGATAACCTTATTCACAGTGGGACGTTTCTGTAATTGTTCATGTTTTACAGCAGGACTAGTGCTGTAAATTGAATGAGCCAACAATTTTCATTTCACTATTGGTGGAAACCTTTGCATTTTGGGAAAAGGGGTGTTTCTTTCTGTACATTGTAGACGCTGCAGTTAGCAGGACCATGAATGCAGCGTCCTGTCTCTGTTCCTACGATTCCAAAGCATGATTTGAATAATGAAGTGTTTTCTTTGTTCTCTGCAGACGGGCTTCCAGTAGTGGGTCACTATGATATTTCAGACACTGATTCTAACCAGGAGAGTATGAGTGTGGAGACAGTCCGGCCCACGGTGATAAAGCATGAGCTAAAAACACACAGAGGCCAGGATATGGCAGCTCACTCTGGGTGTATAAGAGCTCTGTGCTCTATCTCAGGTCAGTTACAAACCCGCTAAATCCAATCTGATAATTTCCACTCTTCTCAGTGAAGACAGGACATTTAGAGGCATGGGTGCAAAGTGCTATGTGGGGAAATGGTCTTTTTAATCTCAGCAAGACGCCTTTTGAAGTACTACTGCCTTCATCCCACACACTACTGGCTTGCATTGGGTGCTATAAAAAAAACTCTTGCTGCCTTGCTTCAAAACAAAAGAATTGACCTTTTATGACTGACTAGCCGGCATTGTCAAAACATGAATCTAAAGTCCACAGTTAATGTTTTGTTCAATGTGTCGCTCCATGCTATCCAGTCAGCTTTTCAAACACAAGTGTCAGATTCATCGTTGTTTTTGTTCTTGTCTGTGTCAAAGCAGCTGCAGTCTTTATGTGTCAGCAAAGGCCTGAAGCTCTCTGCTGCTCCTCACAATGTGTGACTCTGTTCCTCTTTTTTTGTTTCAGGCCACGTGGAGGCAGAGCTGTCGCACAAGGAAAGTTCTCAACACAACAAGGGCCAGATTAACATTACTTCCTCTGACAGTGAGGTGGAAATAGTCGGAGTGCAAGAGAAAGCACGGTAAAGACTTTCAGTGGGGAAACTTTATCTTTTAACAGGATCCTTAAAAAGTCTTAAAGCCTTAAAAGGCATTGAATTCATTCATCTAAAAATAAGGCCATAATTGTATTTAAATGGTTTTAATCAGTCTTTCAAACTTGGCAAGATATGAATCAAGAGTGAGAAACACAAAATCGCCAACAAACGGCAGTTCTGTTCTACCCTCGTCTCTGCCATGAAACAAAAAAGTCATGTTTTATGTTACAATAGACATTTGGCCAAAACTGTCCGTAACCCTAAGTAATTGATGTCAGTTTTTTTCTTCAATTTTGGCTATTGTAAAATTGGTCTTAAATTTAATTCCAAGTGGCATTAAAAAGTCTTAAATCTAACTTGCCTTAAGCTGTAGGAAGTGTTTAAAATTGTATTTTTTACTTACACATGGTTCCCACAGGTCCTTGAAGTTTGTGAATTTCAGGGGGGAAATAGTTTTTTGAAATAGAGATAAATAGACATGGGTCATTGAAAGTGCTTGAATTTATACTTTTTGTGCAAGAATAGAAATGGAAGTTCTTTGGTTTTTTTTTTTTTTTTTACTTTAACGTTAGTAAATAAGTACAGCTACGTTCTTCTGTCTGCATGTGTCTCCCACAGTTGTGTTATTGTTTCACGCAGTAGCATGCTAGTTCTCCTCCGTGTCTCAAACTAGGCAGTGGTGGGTCCTTGAATTAGGGGGAATTGGGCCTTTGATTTTTAAGAAGCTGTGGGAACCCTGCTTACAGTGTGACCTGTTTTACAATTTAATTCAACTTTTTTTTTTTAACCTTGTGTTTCTAAATCCAGATGCACCCACCCATGCGGAGGGGTGATAAAGAGTCTGTCCACCTGGAAGGAGAACTCAGTGGAGCAGTTAAACAGCACAAATCAACCACAGCTCTGGACTACTGTTTCTCCTCAGCCCAACTGGGTGTCCCCTCCCGAGGTGGTGGACCTCACACTGGACGAGGACACCGGACACAAATACCTACTTTAAACAACCTGTACACACTGAAGACTCCTTATTTCTCCCTCTCACTCCTCCTCATCCCTCTTGCCTTGCCTCCATGTTATGGCTGAAATCCTTCCTATAGTTGCGGCCCCCCCGCCTGTAACCGCTCCTGGACTCTTCCTGCTCCAGAGCGCCGTTTGTTTTTAAACTTACTGTTAAACAATCATGTGTATCAAAGCCATTCGACTGACGTGATTCCCTGGTCTTGGCTTGTCAGCTATGAATTTAGTTGTAATAAAATGGCACAACACACTTCAAGTGCAGGTGGAAATGTACGCAAGAGTGATTTATCTGTTAATGATAGCAATATCCTACCTTCATTTAATACCTCAGTTACCCCTTTATAAACGGATGTAGGTTGTCATTTTGTGTTGTGTGCTTGCAAGCTGTATAGTGAAAACGTCAAGTTGCTGCTTGAGAGCGGGTCAGTATCACGGCATGGCCTGCTTCACTACAGACTCTGAACGGCATTTTTTTTTTTTTAGATTCGGCATTTTCATCTATAGTCATCTGCGGTCGAGGCATAAATGGCAGCTGGTACACTACCTGTTCTACAGTAGACCACAAAGTTTGCTTTGTACCAGTCTATAGGGTCAAATTTTCAATGTTTTTAAAAGTCTCACCACTGGCTTCACATTTAGTTCAGTCCACATTGATAGCTTAGCTTCACGATACTGTGTCTCACATTGGTACAGCCTATGCTCTGGTGCTGTTAGGGAGGATTTTGGTTTATCTTAAAGGAATAGTTTAACATTTTGAGAAATATTCACTTTCTTGCATAGTGTAAACGAGAAGATCGATGCCACCTTTATATCTCTGTTACATATGAAGATGCAGCCAGAAGCCAGTTAGCTTAGCACAAAGACTGGGAACAGGGGGAAACGGCTCACCTGGCTTTGTCCAAAGGTAACAAAATCCACCTACTTGAAAGTTTGGAAAATGCTTAATTTTAACCATTACGTTTTCAATGTTAGGAATATTTGTGAATTTGAAAAATGGTTGTTTTTCAACATATTCTGGTGTTTCATCTACACAATCACTCAATGTAAACCAAAAATCGTCCCATATTTGAAATATTTGTATATCTCCTGGCGTCTCACACCAGACATGGAGCAGAACCTAACCCTAATGAGAAAGTAAAAGAAGTGAATTAAATGTTTCTAATGTAAATGTTCTTCCTGGATAATCTGATCATTTTGTTCATTCAAATATTTAGATGTGATGATAAAGGCTTCGGGAGTCTGGACACTTTTGGTTTAGGTACCTTGAAAGTTTTTTTTAAAAAAGCTGTATGAATCCTGTTTCGGGGTGTTATGTCCCAGACTATTTCTTGGCCAAGAAATAGTTGGACAGAGCGAGGCTTAGCCATTTCCCCGTTTCCAGTCTTTGTGCAAAGCTAAGCTAACCTGCTGCTAGCTGTAGCTCATTTTTAATGGATAGACATGAGTGATGTCAAGCTTCTCATCTTGCGTTAACCTTTCACCAGAAAGTGAATAAGCGTATTTCCCAAAATGTCTTTTGATTTAAATCCACAGCTTTTGTTTCTGTTACTACCATATTACAATACATTTTTTAATGAAAACAAACAGAAAACCACTGGTTAAACTCAGACTCTGAAGGAAAAATACAAACACACTACAAAACCTGACTCATTTCCACCACGGCACTACTATGCAGTGATGGTATATTGGCAATAGACATTATGTATCTTTTGTGTTAAATCCTATTTTATATTGGAGGCCACAGAGTCTGCTGTGTTGCTACAGAGTCTGAGAGTGTCCCGGGTGACGTAGTGATCAGTGAATGTATGACCCTGCAGTGCTGACTGGGTGCACTTATTGTTTGCATGCTTCTCCTGAGTGGATGCAAACACCTTTAAACCTCTGGGGACCCCTTTATAACACCTGAAGAAATGTTTCTTCCATTGAATACTGCAAAGCAAGATGGCCTGAATGCCTTGAAATGTGCACTATTTTCTTTTAGAATCGTATAAAGCTTATTCTTTTACCTTACAAAGCAGCGGATTTTGCTATCTCAACAATACATATTTTAATAATAGATGTGAATTTAGCACACACACGAAAAAGTACAAGTGGTGTTGAGTTTGTGCCCACATGTTGGGGCGTTTATAGAAGAAACTTTTACTGTATGAACTGTTTTTACCCTGATCCTCAGGGCCTGCTTGCTCTCTTCCCCTGTGGTCTTATTTTTGTCTTCATGCAGTACTGCAGCCACGCTGGTAAATTTTCATCAATGATCCAACTCCACACACTGTTTTAACACTTAACAATTTATTTTATTTCATGTTGAATAACATCTACTTTCCTAAGTGATGCTTGATAATTGTGGAATCAAATTATTTTACTTCTGCTGGTCACAGAAGGGAAGGGAAAATCCTAAATATAAGGAACTAAACCAAAGTCTAAATGGAATTTATGTTTGTTTTCTTCCTGGATTTGAAATTTGCTTCCAGTTTATTTGTTTTTTAAATTTCCTACAAGTCGAAATCTTTTCATTTGGAAGTCAGTGCATTTGTTGTGAAATGAGGTGACTTTAATTCTGTTTCAAACTCAAGATACAGTTCAGTATAATGTGATGTTTTTGTTTTCCTTTGGCCAGTTCTTTCCACTATATGCAGCTACCACTGTAATGACACTTATTTTACCAGACCACTTCTGCTTGCAAAATCCATTTTTTGCTATTGTTCCTTAGGATTATTATGAAATGTTAGTAAAACTCATGTTTTTTTAGAGATAGAGGTTTGGTAGAAACTTAGGGCAGCGATGCTCGACTATGGTTGCACATAGCATGTTTGGTCACATCTTTTAACCTCAAGTCAGATATTATCCTCATTACCAGTAATTTAGCTTTGCTCTTCTGTTATTATTGTTTTATTTTACTGTCAGTATTTTAAATTAACAAAAAAAAAGGTGTTTATTTTGTTGCTTCTGCAAGTCCTTGACTTCCTTGAAATTATGTCTGTAGAACAAAAAGAAACTATTTTAAAACTAAATAAATAGAGCGTTATTTAATGAGCCTCTTGTACAGCAATTTATTTCCTTGTCTCTAGAAAACACTGATTTGTTTTACAAGCAGGATGTGTAGTCAGTGTTCATGTGCTGTGACTGTTAGGATGTCAAATGTCTAGTGTCAAGCTTAGGGAAGGAAAACTGAACTGGTAGTTTGTTTTTGTTTTATTTAATGAATCAGTGGATACTTGCAAAGGTGGCTGCAAATTTTGGCTGTCAAAAGTTGTCTAATTGGGACTGAAGTCTATGAACTGAATACAGTATTTGTTGCATGTTTTCATCCTTTCAGACAATGTTAACTACAACTTTAGCAAACAATGGGCCTCATGCAGCAACATTCTCTTACATTTCTCTTATAAGAGTCTCCAGATGCACCAAACATTCTTAACCATCCAAACCTGCTCTTACCCAGGTGTGCTGAATGATAAATCCCACTTGATCATAATTGTTTATTAGCATAGGTAACGTTCTCTAAACACTATATAAGGGCAAGTGTTGAGCCGTGTGCAAATACTCTGGCACATGTCCAAGAATGGGAGAAATGCCACAAAAAAAAGGCTGTAAGAAGAAGAACTTAGTGAAATCGATGTACTGTTAAATAAACTTAAAATAAACGTTGGTGTTACAGGAAAATAAAAAATCCAGCTAAAATATATAATAATCTCATATGTAAATATAATCATCTATAGGCCTAATATATAATAATCTAAATTTAATTTAATTAAAATATGTTTCTCAAATTTAAAACATGTTTCCTTGCGTTGGACAAAGAATTTGTGGACTGAAAACAATGTTTTTTTCTTATCTTGGTAAGAGTGCTCTCGACCACTCGTAAAATGTTCTCTTACCTAAGAGAGGAGCAAAAATAAGAAGCATTGGTAAATCCCAGAAATCAATGCGTACTAACAAAATCGTGGATACGAACAAAAATGAGAGGACATTTGTTGGTATATTGCTTCCTGCATGAGGCCCAATGTCTACTTGCAGAAGTGGCTGTCAGAAGTTGTCTAATTGCAGCTGAAGTCTCTGAACTGAAGACAATGACATTTGTTACACGATCTTCATCCTTTCAGACAACTTTAAATACGACTTTATCAATGTGATTTAAATTCTACTTAAAAATGTCTCCCTCAAATTTAAATATTATAATAATGGCAGCACACTAATTAAAAAAAAAAGTCCTGTCTATCAAAAAGTGTTTTGCACAAGTATGTGTACGAATGAGAATAATTGCCATCATAGGTACAATACTTAATGACGCATCTCATTGTTTTGTTTTTTTATCCTGTTGCCAAACAGTCTAGACAACTGCCTCGCCGTGAACAATACAACTTCACCCTCACCCACAAAAGTGTCATGCCGGGTCAGAGGTCATACTGTGACACCTGCCGCTAGGGGGACATATGGAGTTCACAGAAGAGGAGGACAATGAGGGAGTGGAGCAATGCAGTCTGCAGCGCCCTTCTCCTGAAACCAAAGCCCTTTAGCCAGCTCTTTTCACCCCTCGGGGCAGAACATCAGCTGTATGCTAATTTTTACAGGGCAGTGGTGCCTCACAGAGCAGAGTGTGCTGCTCACTCTCAAAAGCCAGAAATAAGTATCCTTCCTCTTGCAGATGTCTTTCTTTATAGTCTGAATGATGCCGCTTTATATTCTGTGTTGTACAAGTGCTGTTCCTGGTTTATTCAAAATGACAGCTCGCGTGTTAATGACTGTTCCAGCCACCACCAGAGGGCTTCACACCAACACAAAGAATGCCCGTGACTATTTCTAATTACCAGTGAGAAAAACTCATAAAGTTTTACTTACATGACCTGCTTCTTCAAAATTGTAGCTTTTTTCTAACCAACTTCCTTCTGTCATGGATCTTGATCATATTTCTGTTCTGAAAAGACAAGTTAGAGCTCTAATGAACAAGTGTAAAATATTTAGATCTGAAATGATTTGTAAACTAATTCGTACAGCTTTTAAAGAGTAGGATTCAAGCATTTTCAAGGTACCTAAACCAAAATATTCCAGACTCTCAAAGCCTTTATCATGACATCTAAATTGTATTGTAACTATAAATGCAAATGCAAAAAAAAGTTTACAGAATTTCTTTATACCCACATCTGTATTGTTACTTTGTTTATTTTACCAGCTGTTCATATTAACTTTGTTTTGTCTTACATGAGTGATTGTGTAGATGAAACACCAGATTATGTTGAAAATCGAGCTTTTTTCAAGGAATATATTCGAATTCAAGCATATTCCTAACCTTGAAAACATATCTGTTAGAATTAAGCATTTTCCAAACTTTCAAGACTTGTAATTGATTAGTTGGTGATCAGAAAAAAAAGCAACTATTTTGATAATCGATTCACATTATTCAGTCATTTTTCGAGCGAAAATAGTGGGAGAATATTCTCTAGTTCAAACTTCTCAAATTAGATGATTTGCTGCTTTTCTTTGTCATGTATCATTGAAGCGGTAATGAGTATTTCTTCACTTTTTTTTTTTTTACATTTAATAGACTGAACGATTAATTGGAATCATAAAAAATAATTGTTAGCTGCAGCTCTGAATCTATTCAATTGATTGCTGACATGTTGCATTGAATATAAGGACAGAAAAGCAAACATTGCAGTTTTCATATTATGTATTATAAAGGTTTTGCAGTATACTGTGATAGTGTGACAGTATTAAAGATCTGTTATTTGTGAGTAAAGAGAAGTGATTGCAGTAGTTTGACCTGCACTGATAGTGAAGCATTGTCAGAGGCTCTTTGTGTGGCACGGCAGGCTTAAAGCATTAGATGGTGGGAACTGGAAGACGAGGACATATGGGACTAAGAGTTTTGTGACCCCCTCAGCCTCCTCATGCCCATCTGTTCCTTTACCCTTCAGGCTTAACACTAAAGGCAGAGAGGCTTTCACGACACAGACACTTTAGAGCATATCTGCTGCACAAGAAAATGTCACAACATAGGGAGAGGTTGAGGAATTATATCATATCATATTATATTATAAGGTATTATAATGAGAATTGAATATTACTTGTTCTGTAGCAGATTATTCAGATACATTTCCCTGATGGCTGTGCTTGTTGGTTACTTCTCATTGAGCTGGAACAGCTGATCCACTGTCCCAAAGTGAAGAATAATAAGATAACTATAATTCAATTTAATCTAATATATCCAGTGTGCTTGGGGATGGGAAATATTTTCTTTGGTTACATTGAAGTCTGATAATGAATTGAATCTTCTTCTAATGTCTCCAAAAATGTGGCTTTGTGTGTGGATAGAAAACACCTGTGTGGGTGTGCAAGGCCTTTAATCTTACATAATGGATCATATTATATAAATTGATCATATGTTTTGTATGTAAAATCTAGGTAACTGGTAAGTATGGCTGGTAAATAAATGTAGTGGAGTGGCAGTATAAAGAAACATAAATTGGAGTACTTCAAAGTTGTACTTAAGTACAGTACTTGAGTAAATGTGCTTAGTTACTTTCCACCACAGCGTATTAAATTATAGTTTCATCTTACTGATCTTGCTTTGGGGATCATCTGTCCCAACTAGGACTCTTCAGTCCCCAGTGAGAAATAACTAACACAGTCATTAGGAAATGTTGTTGAATAATATGTTACAGATTATTAGGTAATATTCAATTTCCATTTCAATTCCTTTGAAAAGCTGGCCCCTATTTCTGATGTATGCCAGTGTTAAGAGGTGACCTCGTGTAAATCCCAGCATATCTTTGCAAATGTCCACAATAAGCCACAATAATTGAAAACACCTGTGTGGGTATGCAGGGCCTTTAACCATAATCCTCCCAACTTCATATGTTTTATATGTAAAAGCAAGGTTAACTGGTTAGTGATGGTTAATAAATGTAGTGGAGCAAAACGTACAATGTTTCCTTCTGAAATGAAGTGGATTGGAAGTTTCTGAATAATTTGTTACTATTTTAAAAGTCCCATATTGTAAAAGTGACATTTCCATTTGATTATAAAGCAGGTCTAGGTGCTATATAAATGCTGTGAAAGTATCAAAACGCTCAATCCAAGGAGAAATGCACAGAACCTGGATTCAGAAACTGTGCCTTTAAACGAGCCATCGGGACTTCTGTGAAGTTGTGATGTCGTGTGTGTGTGTGTGTGTGTGTGTGTGTGGAAAATGCCGCTACAGTGTTGTTACAGTCATTCCCCGGCCACAATGATGGTGCAGAGACGCCGAGAGTGCAAATGCAGAAGACCCGGGAATACTGACCAATCAGAGCAGACTGGGCTCTTTTTCGGGAGGGGGGCTTAAAGAGACAGGTGTTAAAATTGAGTTTCAGACAGAGGGTGGATACGGGCATATTCAGACAGACAATGAGAAAAATCAGTTTTTGGTTTTTTTAAAAAGCATGTAAACATGTTCGAATAAAAACCTAAAATACAAGTATGAATCTGAAAATTAGCATAATATGGGACCTTTAATATTTAGTAGTAGCCTACCTTATCTGGGCTGGTGGATTCAGTCATGGAGGGGCCGCCTGTCCAAAACACAGACATCCCCGCCCCGGCGCTCATCCCATTGGTGGAGGAGGGTGCCAAAGCCGGAGGGTCCTGATCGTAGCGGTCCAGTGATTGGTTGCCCGGGTCTGTGTGTGCTTGCAGCGCAGCCTGTCCGTTTGAATGTGCTGGGGACTGGAGGGGATCATTTCCATGGACCATCTGTCTCGCTGGCTACCCACACAACAAAGAAGGACCCAGGATGGTGTTAGTTCATGTTGGATATCTGGTTCTCCCCGTCTTCGGCTCAGTTAGAAATAGAGGTATGACTAGCTCTATATATTTTCTTATCCTAATAATAACCCTAACAAATTTCTCGGCTTTTTCCTTCTTTTAAATGTCCTCAAATGATGTAAACAAGAGCTGACACCTGCTAGCAAAAAACGCAAGCCAGCATAATAGCGACAGTCGAGCGTAGACAACATTAGCTGTCTTGCTAACTGTTTAGCGTCGCGTGAAATTAGCCCTTAAAGATCGTTAAAGCGTGGTTAGCCTGAGTGAAGACATGTAATCTTATACCAAAAAAAAGCCATGACCGTTTGTTTTCAGGATGTTTGAGGGCCTGTTAACCGCATCAAATGACTGCAGCTGTCAAATGGCAGCCCCTCTCTTTTCTTTTATCCTCAGCTGTGCTGCTAGCGGAGTCTGGTTTATCTTTCACTGCGCGGTGTTTACGTGCGTTTGAAGCGTTTTTTTGTGTGCAGTCACTGCTAAGCTAACGTTACTGAACAATTAGCTTCATACATGTCCTAGCTCAGCTTTAGCTATAATCCACAACTTTGCGTGGATTTGTCATTTAATATGGTCCCAGCCAGTATCTGAATCGAAGCTGATAACATGACAAGGGATGTTTGTCCCTTTGTGTGCAACTGGCATGGAGTCTGTTGATTTCCTGCGCTCATTTTATTTTACCATGAGTTAGTTTCAATTAAGGGTTCTTCCATTAAAGACAGGTAGTGCAATGGCTGTAGCTCATATAAGGGGCTATTTTAAATTATATCAAATGGTGGCATTTTGCCTTTAAATCTCAAAAATGTTTGTCCGATGGAAAGCGTCACATGAAATCTGCAAATGCTGCAGGTGCAGTGGAAATCTAACCAGCATAAATATGAATAATCACACTCGCTGAATTGGGCATAATAACTATAATCATCCTCCATTGCAGTAGGCTATCTGTGTTGATTATGTAATAATAACAGTAGTGGTAATAATGCATTGTTAAAACTACATGCAGTAGCACCAATGATTTCATTGTGCTTTTATTTGTGTTCTTTTTTCCTGTTCCATAGTATCGAGGCTGGCTCTACATTCCGCATTTCTCAGACCTTTGTCCCCCTCCATTGTGTAGCTAACGATCATCTGCTGCTGTCTGCCGTAGCCTCTGCCTGTTCTCTGCATCTAGCTGTATTGTGAACCCCTTCTTCCTCATTTCCTCTTTCCATCTGAAGACGACATTGGCATTAAAACCGAGTTCCCACTCATACCGTATCCTTCTGTGTAACAGACTAAAGAATAACACCTTCTGTAGAAAACAGTTTGTCTTTATTTAAAACTGTCATGTTGCTCTTCAGTGAATAACCCATTGTAGCATTAGACTTTACTACAAACTGTCATTGTGATTCTCCCATTCAGTGTGGATAGACTACATTCTGCTGTAAATTTCTGTAAAGTGGATACATTTTGACCCCCCCC
>JAOVVB010137651.1:0-12125 GCA_028570985.1 Heterobranchus longifilis
CACACCCACGCCCCCCCCCCCACACACACACACACACACACACACACGCACACACAGCACAAAAGCTGCCGCATGTTGGAAACATTCCAATCACAAATATATTTTCAAAAACACATGTCAAAAACACTTGTCATTCATCGAGACACTACCCCAATAACACGAAGGACACACTAGAAGACATATGCACTCAAACAAGCACACACCTGCATCAACAGGCCTCCTCACTCAGAATGCAGACTCTGTCATCTGTCTAAACAGTCCTTACCCTAACCCAGACCCAGTACCGCTCCCTCCACGGCAAAAACACCAGGTTTCGCAACCGCTTGTGCTGCTCACTGCGACAAACTTGGTTGAGGGATTCTCTGTATTGGCCTTTTGTGGGCGTTGCAAAGGGCTCCATCTGCATGTATGTAGTGATCTTCCCAGCAGCATGGCGAGGGATGCTACTGCTGCATAGGTTGCCAGCACTTTTGTACAAACACCCATGGTCCCCCTCAGGATGAATTCTTACTTTTTATGTAACGCCAATATCAGGTCAAAGTTTAACTTTGTTCAGTATGCGGTTTATGACCAAATACCAAAGACTATAAAATATGGATGTAGTCCATTCCAATACCCATACTACCATACAATTTAGTATGCTAGAAAAAATATTTAGTATGTCCCCATACATAGTATGTCAAATGTAATATATGCCAAAAACACCAGGATGTCACCTGGTCACATTTTGTAATATGCAAGCCAACATGCTTTTCTGGTTATTCTGACCCACAATCCTTTGCGCAGCATATATGAGCAAGAGGGTCAAGGTTCAAGGCGCAATGTAGTATGATGAAGTAGTATGTCTCATGTGTATGCATAGTACATTCAACAGTACTTTGTAAGGACAGCTGCAGTATGTACTAAAAGTAAAAAGAAAAAGTATTTGCAATGCAACCTTGTTTTGTGTGTATTAGCATGCAAATGTTTAAATATATAACAATATAATATAACAATAATATAAACCTTTTAAATATAAAACCAAGATGGTGAAGGTTATACCTGCTAAACATCAGCATGCTGCTAATGTTAGCATTTAGCGTTCCAGCCTATGCACCTTTCTCATCCGACAAGGATTTTCTTCATCATCGAGTTTGGAGATCTCTCAGTTCTCGGAACTAAAGGAACTAAAAAAAGTCTTTGACTGAGTCACTGGTGGTGTTTCCCACAGTGTGCACACACTTTTTTCACCACAACTTTCACAATCAACCTTGTGAGGCAGTGTATATACTTAACTACATGGTTAAGAGGAATGCGTCAGAATATTCTAGCTCAGTGGTTTGGACTGCCTATAGATGGTCTCCACAGTGTCATGGCCTCCTGATTCAGTGACTCATCGTCACATAATGCCAACAAGATTCACACTGTTGCACTGGAAGCTAGTTTTCAGTGTTTCTATCACAGCAGTTCCCTGCTGAAGGTCTCTTAAATGTAGTACATGTTGCGAACATAAAGCAAGTTCTGTAGGGCGCTCTGAAGCTCTGTTCAAAGAACCAGCGAGCAAAGACGTGTGTCATGAGTACTATCATGAATGTATGTCCAAGAACTGCAGACTTTTTAAAACCGTTTGTATGATATCATAAGAAAAGTATTGCACAGCAGTTCGTATAATATATACAAACATGTCTTCTGGTTTAAATAAGTAATAATTTTTTTTTAATAGAATATTTCACAACTCCACTTAATCCATTTTTAGGTGCTATGAATGATGTCTCTGGGTGTAAGGTATTAGCATTATGTTTGTGACTTTACTTTTTTATGTTATGTGTTATGTTTTTAAGCTTCACTTCCTGATTTATGCAACAAGGAAACAACCCAGATGAAGCAACACTGGCAACAAAAACTGATTAATGTTACAGCAGGCACTTAAACCAGGGATTACTGTAGTACTATGGACAGTATTATGTGCTGTCATATAATCCCTCAAATATGGCTACATGAAAATAATGCTGAAGGGGAGGTAATGAGTAAAAGAAAACAGGTGCAGTAATTAGAGGACACAAGGAAAGTTACTGGTAATACCATATCAGAAAATCAAGTGAGGTCAGGGAAATAAGCTGTCTACTGTAACTGAGCAGCGTGTGTAAATAACGCCGCGATCAGAGTCCGTCAGTCCTGATGCCTTTTTGGTTTCCAGTGCCGAGAGGTCTGTGCTGCTGTAAGTGGATCTGTGCGGGCTTCGTGTCAGCACCCCGGACTGTACAGCATTGTGCTCTAATGAGGGGTGTCTCTGCCGATCTCTCTCACACACATTCCAGCCAAAGAAACCCTCTCCTCCAGTGCCAAATCAGCCCAACTCTGGACAGCTCCAGGCAGCCAAGCATGCAGCACATGACCGTAAATACCAATACACCTACATACTGAATGTACGCACAGAAAAACGTTGGTGTCACATAAAGATAGTGACCATTTCATGAAACATATTTCACATTTTGCCATTAAATGATAGCTGATAGTAAAATTTTATTTTCTTTGAATCGTGCAGCTCCCCTCTGGGACGACTGCGATTGGTTTAAGCAAATCCCAACAGGGCAGAGAGTTTTTTCCCTTTGCAGGAGTGCAGTGAATCCAGGCACAGCGCTGTGGAGACAGGTCCTACCTTTTGCCGCCCAGGCCCTGAGGGGGCTGTTGTCATCAATGATGTGGTAGAAAGTCAGCGGGATGATGAGGAAGGGGCTGTCGCTTGACGTGTCCACCTGGAAAGGCACGTTGCGCTGGTCCAGCCGCACCGTCTCGCCCTCCTTTGTCAGGGACGTCTGGAGCAACTTCCCCGTCACCTGGGAGCCAAGATGGAGTCAGTAAATGTAGCCAAGAGGGTGCAGAAGGCATCCTGTAACCAAAAGGCCCCAGGTTTAATACCTGCGATGGCCAATGTCTTCAATCAAAGGTGATGTGTCCTTGAGCAAGGCAGTGACTCATTGTCAGTCACCGAATGTGCCATCAACTACATTTCATACCAGTCCAGGGACGCTGGAAGTCAGTCAGAGTTGGGGGCGCTGAGAGAAAAGTTTATATAATGATGCCATAAATGTTGCGTTGTGAAACAAAACTACTTTGTTACATTTAGGCACCAAAACTACTTGGTACTGTTAGGAAATAACAACAGGGTTTGGGTTAAAATAACTACTTCCATACATTGTAGGTGACGTAGGACGTGATGTAGGACGTGATGTAGGACGTGACATGGGATGTGTTGCAGCTACGTATGGAAGTTAATTTACAGGTTAACTTAAAATAACCAATTAGTTCTGTTTCCGTAGTTAACCACGTGTTTAAAACATCGATCGTGGGACTGTTTCATGTTAAATAGAATTATTAAATAGTATTATATAGCATAGAGAATATTATAGATCCATAGTTAGCTAACGAACAACCATATTTAGACTGCTTGTGCTAAAAAAAACTGTTTTTATTGATGTATTTAGTAATTAGCACCCCTACTTCCAACATCCCTGTACCAGTCAGATTATTACGGTTAAGTAAGCACTATACAGTACTTTTAAGAGCTTCTCATTCTTTTTCTTTATTGTGCTGGCTTCAGGTAAGACTGTATGTGTCACAAGTTCTCCCTGATTGGCTATTTTTTTCATGTTTTTGCCTGCTCACTGGCCTGATGATTAATTTTCCTGTCATTACAGATCCTGCCACTTCTACCTGCACTGCAATCACCTCATTCCCCTCACCTGTGCCTTCCCTCCTAAGCTCACACCTGGCCCTCGTTACCCTCATCAGCTTCCCATATATACCAGCCCAGATTCACTCATTCTCTGCCAGATTGTCTAGTGTTCATGCCTAGCTGTTCAGCATTCATGCCTGATATTTGCCTGTTTCATGGTTTTTGAACATTTTGCCTGTCCCTCTTGGTTGTTGTCTGCCTATTCCAACTGCCTGCCTTGTTTTTGACCCCTGCTTGTTTTGTCTGACCTGATTAAAGATATTGGACACTCAGCCACTGCCTCTGAAGTTTGCTTTTGTGTTCTCAGTCCTGACAGTATGTCAGTGTCAGTGGATGCATCATGGGATTGCATCCAATCAAATACTGTGCAGAGCAGGTGAAATCAGTGGTTGCGTTAAACGAATATTTTCCATCATTGACTGACTTTGTTATAGCCATCGCACTGGTAGGCGATATCACTACGTACCATTGCAAAGTGTCACCACAGCGGAGTGTCTGAAATTTCTTTAAAAAGCCCAATAATTGTGATGGCACAATAGCCACAGTGTTTTTAGTTGCCTCCGCTGTCACTGCGGGGGGGGGAAATGAATCTACTTTGTGTGGTGTTTATATGAAAACTGCATGGTCGGTGTCTCATCTTTTCTCTCCGTACCCTTATAAATGCATAATCTACAAGCTTGTTCTGTATATTAATTATTAAAAAATATAAATGAATGAATGAAAATTAAATGCTATTAAATATGTCTTATTATCATTCAAAATTCAAATTCAAATGACGGGCAATAATAGATGATGCCAGAATTTTTACAACCCTGTCCATCAAAATGACAGACAATGATAAAGTCTAACCTCTGGGTGAAATCAATGATAAAGCTCTTCAAAAGCATATACAGAGATACAAGACAGATGGCATCAGGTGCATCAAAAACAGCAGGTATTTTGGTTTGTGATGACTTCTGATGAGAGGCACAAACCTTCAAAATAGAAATTAATAATAACCAAAAGCAACTTGCATACCTGGCATCCTAACAGCAGACTTTTGCGCATGTTGGCCACTCGGATCATGAGGCAGGGCCGACCCTCGTGATTTGACACAACAGCGTGTTGGCTAAACTTCACCGTCTCGCCTCTCTTCTTGGGACGAGCGACCTACAAAAGCAGGAAATCATGTCACAGTTGGTAAATGTGGATATGCAATGATTCCTGTTACTACATACTGTAAACTTCAGTAATCATCTACAGGGCTTCTGATTTCCTCTTTCTCTGTTCAAGATAACCTGAGATACAGCAAGATAATGTGATACATGGACAAGAGATTACAGCAACATATAGATAAGAGAAAGGTTGTCAGACTATAAGTGAGGAGGAAACTGTTGAGATAACCCAACTTTTGACCGATAAGAGGTAATAATCAACATGGTGACAATCTGTAAGCATAACGTAGAAGTTGATTGCTAAAAATACTGATAGCTTTGAGGAATCAGAGTGAATGACTAGCAGTGTAAAGTGGTCGCAAAGACTAGAAAAGCACTATATAAGTACTGTCCATTTACTATAATTTGGTGGAAAATGGGTAGAACTGACTAACATCATAGGAAGAACATTAACAATGTTTTGGGTGGAATAAACCTCAAACTAAAAACCTCATCTGACTACCTTCGCAAGGAAAGTGCCGGTGATGAAGATCTCCATCACCATGGTGATGACCAGCTGAAAGATGAGCAGGACAATGGCGGCAGGACACTCCTCTGTGATGCACCGGAAACCGTAGCCAATTGTGGTCTGAGACTCCAGAGAGAACAGGAAGGCTCCCGTCAGGGTCTTCACCTCCATTACACACGGAGTATGGTTGGAGGGGGGGTCAAACTCTGGAGGAAGGGAGGGAGAACAGAAGATCTTGGGTTTGGGGGTGTAAACAAATTATAGAGGAACATTTTGTTCCCTCACTCAATGTTCTGCCAGGTCTTTCTCATGCTCTTTCTGCTATGTAAAAGGGTATGCCTGTGTCTTTCTTCAGTGTTAACTCATTCACAAAAAAGTACTTCTTAGGTCCTTTTTTACAGAGAGCCAAAGGACATGGATAAGGCCTTTTTTAAATTTTAGATGTACGTATGTAGTTAAACAATAAGATTTTTGGCTGGACCGCAGCAAAGCGGGGGGGGACCAGCCCTATAAATGGGAAAGTCTGTCGCTGACTGAGTGAGTGATGAGGTTACACCATTGGTCGAACTCAGTGATGATGTCAGCATTTGTTGAAAAGGCTGTTGCATAGGGCGTCAGGAAATTACGATTCATTCTGAGGGGAAACATGAGCATCTGTACCAAATTTCAAGACATTTAATTTGGGATTACCAAAGTCATTATGCTTCATCCTCTCTCCTCCGATTCTCCACCATCCCCCCCCCCCCTCCTCCTTACCCAGTAGATCTCCATGCACCATTGCCACCAGGTACCATAGCACTCCAAACACGAACCAGGTCCCAGCAAAGGTGGCGGAGAAGAGGAAGAACTTGTAGCGCCATTGCATGTCCAGGAAAGTCGTCCAGAGGTCGCGGAGGTACAGCGCCCCTCGCCCGCTTACGTGCTCGATGCGTACGTTGCTTCGTCCGTCTTTGGAGAGGACGCGGCGCCTCCTTCGGAGAGCATTGGGCCCTCCGGCTCCTGTTCCTCCTCCACCTGCACCAGCACCTCCGGGCCCCGCTGTGGAGCCCAGCAGGGGCTTGGTGATGTCAGTCTGCGTCTGGGAGTGGCATACTTTCTGAGGGGAGGAGCCTTCGGAGGAGGGGGGAGTGGCTGAGGTCATGGCCGGCGCTGCAGTTGGGTGGAGACAACAGGAGGTAAGGAGAAGAAGAAAGGTGGGTAAAGGGGACATACATGAAAAGACAAAAAGAGGTAAGATGGCGAGGAAAAAAGGGCATGGGTTGTATGGTAAGATCAAGTAAACAGCAGGTGAGTCCCAATGAAAAGGTGCAGGATGTGTGAAAAAGAAGAAGAGAGAGGACATTTCAACATTTCAAGAAGAAGAAGAAGAAGGGGATTAGAAGCATATTTTCCAACTGGACAGCGTGGTCCATTTAAGGCCCCTTTTTCCTTTCAATGGAGGCAGCTGGCCTTGTCAAAATAAAAGCCTCCTTTCAGCATGAAGGCACAGCTGCTCTTTCACATTAAAAGCGCGGTCGTGCAGGCTCACTCACGTGTCGGCGGCACAAGACGGCTACTGAATTGAAATGAGGAGACACTAGTGACTGTTATTCCACATGAAAACAATTAAGAAAAGTTACATTTGAACATTTGACACTGAGGTCTTCTAATGGACCACCCTCGTCCATTTTGCTGAAACCTGTTTTCATACACTACCCTTCAGTATTTGGGCTGTTTTTACTTGAATAGAGACTGCAATTATGCAGCATTTGCAGCAGATGTGACAAGCAGATGTGTATTATTTTTTAGTCAGATCTAGGTTTTGAGAGGTTGTCAGCTGTGCTGCACAAAAATCTGAGGCTTGTTTTTCATGGTTTCATCTCCAATAAAGGGAAATATCACTGCTGCAATGATATGTGCACAAAGCAAAAGAAATAAATTGTGAGTAAGAATAAAGAAAGACTTTTTTTTAAAATAGAATTCTACAGATTTAAGACAACATCTTTGTTTGGTACAGACCCTCCCACCATGATCATTTAAATATATTTTTCAATGAACATGAGAGTAATGATGCAAATATCATCATTCCCTCCAATACCGTGACTCATATCGCAATTGCAATATCAGTCAAAATAATCGCAATTAGATATTTTTCTCATATGGTGCAGCCCTAATGGCTGATGTATAGTATAGTATAGTATATATGTATAGTTGTATTCCCATACAAGTATCAGTGATCAGTCAGTCAAGCTAAGTGCTTGCTGTCACTTAACAAGTGTCAAGTGAATGCCTATGTCAGACAATAGTGGTGTAATGGGATGGGAGGGATCAGTGTATAAGTGTCAACAGTATATTGACAGAATGAGAAGTCCCCCACCCCACCCCCGGGTGCCATGGACACTTATTGTCATGGTATGGGTTGTCCCCTGTACACACTTAACAGTTTTATCCTCATCTGGGCTGCAGTTTCTCCACATCCTTCTTTTTCTTCCCTTCTCTCTCTCTCGCTCACACTGTTCACTAAATGGCCCTTTTGTCTTAAACTGCCTCTGCTTTCCGGAGCGAATACGACAAAACCAAAAACAAAACAACACAAACAAAAGCCTAAGAAACACGACGATCTGATAGGCTCTGTCCTTTCCTGTCCTTTCTGACCCTTCTCTCTCCTCTCGCCATGCTGGAGCTCACACTGAGTGAATGAATAGAGATCTGTGTTGATGTCTGTGCTCTGAATACTAAGATGTGGAGGGGGAGAGAGGGGAGGGAGGCGGGGTCAAGAGGAGGCCCATGTGATTGGCCGTGTCCATCTCCAGCTGAACTCTGAACCCTGCGGAGCTCCGGCCTACACATACAGTAAACACACACTCGTGTATTGGACATATAGACCTTTTGAACAGTTAGAACACAATACAATACCATTGATTGTCCAAAGGAATGTTTGGTTTGCAAAGTCAGGACCTTACACACAACATGCAGCAGCTAATTCATTCATTTAAAGGCTAAGGCCGGTGTTATTCTGTGTTTTTCTCATTGTCAATAAATCCTATGAAAAATACCAAAACCAACAAGTCCATCTTTCAATACTTTCCAACTTCTCTACCCTGTCTGTGGCACTGAGTCTATAGCACATTATAGGGATTCACATTTTTCCCCAAAATCTCTGTAGAAGCACACTATCCCAGGAATCCCGGGAAATCGACTTGTTTTTAAGGTATAACTTCAGCTACAGTCAAAATGCATTGGTCATATTTCAAGCAACAGTAAATGCAACAAGGAGAAATATGCATGAACCTATGGGTTCCCAAACTGACTGCTTTAGTGTATTATTTGGTGGTGTTAATAATTATTGAGGCAAAAGAATGCCATTTATGTTAATCAACATTAGAATCTGGATATAACATAAACTTTGCATGCAGCTTGATTGTCGCTATAGCTGCAGGAATATGAATATGTGATCTGTCTGTTGAGCACACCCCCTTGGAAGTAATATCTGAGATTTCATATTTGGTTAGCGTTCAGAGGCTGCAGGTGCATGCAAACCTGGATTCCACCGGGCCGGGATTATCAGGAAACACCTGATGTGACGATCACCAGGCCGAGGAAAAAACAAACCGGAGCCTAATATCGCGATGAATATCGTATCGAGGACTTTTTATTGTGACATTATCGTACCGTGAGTTTTTGGTATTGTTACATCCTTAGTAAATAGCAAATGTGATGGGACTATTTTCATCTGTGGATTAATACACATTTGGGGCCAGTAGTGAGTATTTCTGGCAGCAGGACAGTGTATGTGGGATCGGCTCAAAATAAACTACAGTGCCCAGGTTCATTGTAATGAAAGAACATGACGCACACACACACACACACACACACACACACACACACACCAGTGTTAGAAGGTTCAATTCATTGTTGGTTTTGGTCTTTTCTGGGGTTATTCTATAATAAGAAAAATACAGAATATCACCACACACCAAAACAATGTTTGGGAAGTCTCAGTCTCGCTGACAGTAATGCTGATGATTCCCTCTCTAGTAAAAATGACTTTTTCCACACTCAAGGTTAGGATCTCTTCCTCTCTGTCCGGCTCTCCATCCCTCTCCTTCCCTCTGTCCTGTGCGCACAAGAATCCTTTGTTTTCGAGGAGATGAAAGGGACAAAAGCCACCATTGAAAAATAGGACTGGGTGAGCGAGTGAGTGAAAGAGAGAGCAAGTTAGACGGGGAGAGGAGAGCGGTACGGAGGGTTAAAGTGTGTGCGTGTGTGTTTGTGACTGTGTTTGATCATGTGTGAGTATGCGGCGCTTGACATTGTGAGGGGGCAGAGATATGGGGGGAAGAAGGGAGAGAATAATTGGTTTTGAGGGGAGGATTGAGAGAGAATTGAGCATCGGGTGACAAAGGGAGTGAAAGAGGAAGAGGGAGGGAAATGGACGGTGAAGGAGAGAGAGAGGAAGGGGTATACGGCGTGAAGGTGGAGGAAACAGATCGGTGACAAAAGACGGTCATTAGTATTCCAGAGGAGAGAGTAATCCCTTCCACTCGGTGCCCCTGTCCAGTGTCCACAGCCATAAAGAACCCAGAGCAGCCAGTACACCACTGAAAAGATTCAATGCAACACAATTGAAATGGCTGTGAGCACTGTCCACACCGCAGCAGCCTGTGCACCGCGCTGAAAGGACTGTCTAAACATCAACACAGGCCATGCCAAGAAGGCATCTACTCAGCCAACACAAGGTTGAAACCACAAACTAAGCACTGCACATCGCCACCTGTTGTGTCAATGTGTCTTTATATATACAGTGACTGATTTCAGACAGTCTCATTAAGACGGAGCATCTTCTTTAGCAGCGCTTTGTATTGACCTTTGTTCCATTTCCTGGTTTGTCTCTTCACTTCCGCTCGTTATTGCTGTATAGTATACACTAAGGGGCGTGGTGTCGATACTTGGATGCATCGAGATTCTCTCTTGAAAGATTACGTCTTGATGCAGACAAGTATTGCCTAAAATTAACCTAAAATTGGTGCAATATTCCTGTCCTATGAAAACCATCTCCAAAACATCAACCTTTCGCAAGGGAAGGCCTCTTTTTTTAGGAGAATTTCCACGACCCATAAATGAACACTTCTGGAAAAACAAAGCTTTACATGATAGATAAGTATAACTAATAAAAACAAGGTTTGTGTGCATAAAGGAGCCAGTATGCTTGAAAATAACTAGTTTGTATGATGTGTCGTCCGACGGCGTCAGAGCACAGAAGTGATTATAGCTTTTCCGAATGGCCACACAGCAAAGGGAAGGGATGCAATAACCATTCAAATGGGGATAATGAGGCACACTTTTCGGACAGTCACTCCTCTAATGCATTCATCATATCATAATACAAATTTTAAAAGAAAGCTTGAGAGTTGAAATCCTGCCTACTTTTGCACCTCTGCATACCAATTTCTGTATGAAGAGAGCGTAATTGTTGGATTTTCAAGTTCTGAAAGTTACAAAAATTTCCACATGTAGTGCCAACAGTTTCGACGTCACAAAGGTGCAGGGGGAGAGGGTTTCTGACACTTTGGTTGCAGAATACTGACACCTCAGCTTCTTCCTATATTCCATCTGATACTCCACCACTGCAACTTTAACCTACATCCACAGTCAGTATTGTGGCCACTATATCATCTGTATTACAACATCATTTACCTTCATGTGCAACTCAACAACAGGAAGTAAATGTGACTAGTCGCCATCCAGCAGTTTGTCCAAACCTCCATCTAAATCTAAACACTTCCCTAAAGCGCTCGCCTCCACTTCCTCAGCCCGAATTAGCAGCTGAGAAGTTACGACAGTGACCCAAATTAAACAACGGAGAGCAGCTGCTGGCCACTCGGCTGTAATTTAGGACTGACTTTTACCATCTTCTTCCGAGTCAGTAGTAGCCAATGGTCTGTCTCTCTGCTGTAAATCTGACTACTGTTGTACTGATGAGGATTCCTCAATGAGAACATGTGACTTGTTTTGACTGAAGGTTTCCGAGCCAAGACTTCCTATAGACTTTAACGCTTTGGCTACACTGACAACGTAACGTATGTGCACCGTACACGGAGTGGATGTGCTGTGTAATGTATTGTTTTACTGGCTACACCTGCAGCGTACACACGGCGTAGTGTTCTGTGAGTCAAAACAAGACGGAGAGCTTTCATTTTGGGATTGTGTGGGATTGTTTCTTCAGTTTTTTGGACTCAGCACAGCCCTGTGAAACTTCAATAAATACAATCAATACATAATAATAGAAACTCCCAAAACCAAACTGCCAATACGCTCATTGGTAGTCATTAAATCATTTCATGTATAGCGGTAGTTTAATTGAAAAGAAATAGAGACACTTTGTGACCCAGTTCTGTGTAAAACGGCCGTGCACACCTTGCATAAAAATAAATAAATAGAAGACTGGTCTAATTTTACTCCGTGGCACATCCACGCCACTTACACACTGCCCTCACGGCCGGTGTAGCCAGTTTCATTGATTATAATAGAAGCGTAGTGTTGCAGCGTAGTGTTGCAGCGTAGTGTAGCAGCGTAGTGTTGCACGCTGCAGTGTAGTGTTGCAGCGTAGTGTAGCAGCGTAGTGTAGTGTAGCAGCGTAGTGTAGTATTGCAGCGTAGTGTAGCAGTGTAGTGTTGCAGCGTAGTGTAGTATTGCAGCGTAGTGTAGCAGCGCAGTGTAGTGTTGCAGCGTAGTGTAGTATTGCAGCGTAGTGTAGCAGTGTAGTGTT
>JAOVVB010137680.1:0-12123 GCA_028570985.1 Heterobranchus longifilis
ACACACACACACACACACACACACACACACACACACACACACACACACACACACGAGAAAAGCACTGTGAGGACAAACTACTGTGGTGTTTAGGCGTTTAAACGTGAGAGAGGGAGAGCATAGAAAACGAACTAAAAAAATTTTCAATGCTGGCTGTGTTTTTAGCCCGCTGTGCGCTGCGCGGTTTAATAAAAAAAGGAAGAAGACGAGCTGATGAAAGCAGATCTGCGGGAGAGACAGCGAGTCGAGGAGTTCTTCACATTAGACTGAGTTGCAGTCTGTTAATAGCACTCCTCCTCCTCCTCCTCCTCCTAGAAATAACATGCTTTGTCTTACATGAAAGAATGGGTAGCATAACCTTTTATTATGTTGACAGGCTCATACTTCAGTGCAGCTACTGAACACCTTCAGCAAATGCATGAAATAATAAACTGCAAAGGAACGGGAGGAAATGAGGAGACGGTAGGAAACTATCAAACTACTAACAGGCATCGTCTAAAGAGCCTTTAAGATAAGACAGGAAACCTTTTTTTGTTTCTGTTCCGTCCAACAATGTCGCCTATAAAATTACGTTCCCTACAGATAAACTGCATTCTCAATTATGTTATGAGGGAAATGTTGTTTTTTTCTCCCGGATTACGGTGGCAGTTTTAAATAGCTTGTTAACGTTGTGAATTGATACAAAACCATTTTGTTATGTTTAGGAAAAGATCGTGGTTTGGGTTAAATTGTTTGCGGTCTGATTAGAAATCTGAGATGCAAAAAATGGAGTTGAAATTGAAGGAAGACGTCTCTATTAACAGATATCTGCATATGAATGCTGATAAATATTAACAAAAGCTAACAAAAAGCTAAATTGTCATCAGACGATAGCCGCTGGGTTCCAAAATTGCATTTCGGCCGATGTTTTGCACACGGACGGTCTACCTGCATACGACCAAAGCACGCTCAAACAATACTACTCTACTACAAAGACCAGAATGCTCCCGATACCAAAATCTTGTCCCGTTGCCTACAGATTCTGCATTCAGAGATTAGCCTTATCCAAACCGTGTGGTGGTTAGGTGGCATGCAACTGTAACATTTGGAAATCAGTGCACTCGCCACGTGGTATGATCCCAACATATCAGTATCACATGTCATTTCTGGGTCCCTGCACCTGCTTCGAATGTTATCACACGATTGAATGGGCGTTATCAGTCCTTATCAGCCTCATAGATATGGGTCAGAAGGTGCTAGAAGGTCCAGAAGGTTGTTGTCTTCCCATTGATAACAGCTCATTCAATGAGGTCGCATGTTTGTTAGGTTTGACTTTCCGTTAAAAGTAAACAACTTTACATTTCTGTGAGTTTCACACAGAAAACACGTCGGTAGGTTTAGAAAAAAACTTGTTTGGATTAAATACCTTACGTAACTTAGGTCTGGACACTTACAGGATATGAAAAAGACTTTAAAAAAAACAAATGACAGAATGTTGTTTCAACTGAGATGTAAACTTCGGTCTCCGGCGTGAAAGGCCTGTGTTTTAGGACGCAGCTGCCACCCCACCCTGCCTCCTTATGAGTCTGGACTCTCTTCATATCTCATCATCTAGCAGGTCCAGCAGGCCCCTACTGACCAATATGTATGAGGCTGATAAGCACTGATAACGCCCATTCAATCGTGTGACAACAGCAGAATCGCCGTGTCTCTGGACAAATAATGAAGCTACCGTATAGTCTGCTGAATGCACTGTGCTTCATGGAAACATGGAGGCGACAGGATACGTTACAATCTACTACATTTCTGCCCTGCCATCCCTTAACAGGTTAAATCAGCCATGCATCAGAAGCCTGAGGTGACAGTGTCCAGTATTTCAGAAAAAAAAAAAAAAAAAAAAATTGCAAAAAGTTGTAAAGTTCTTTCTTATCCCTTAAATCATCTTGTGACCCCTCACACTGATCTTGGGCCCCACTTCTCTAAACCATAAAAGCATTTTCTTCTGCTTTTTTTGTGATGATATTACAGCTGTCACAGCAATGGTTGTAGATTGGTTTTTAGTTTTTTGGAAACACAAAAAAGATCACTGGCCCTCCACTTTACGAGTCAGGACACTGAAGGAGGACTCGCACAAGATTAAAACTACAAAAAAAAAGTGTTTGTGACATTTAACATTTCATCCAAAACCTCTTTGAGTTTCAACTCAAAACACGTCAAATCTAACAGTATTTTCACTTGATTCAAGAACGTTCAAAACCAGGAGATTCTAACTGAAAATAAATGAAATAGCCTGAAATAATAAACGCCATTTGTAGTTAATGGACTGCCAAACCACCGGCTCCTTTTATACATGACTACTGTTGGATGGATGTCGTTGCAGTAAAACACCGTTCATTTAAGGATCTTCATTAGTTGCACAAATGTTTTCGAAAGTCAACAAAATCACGAAACCACTGTGGTAAATAACGGCATCTACGGACGGCCATTAACTGTTAACACTGTTTAATATTTTTGGCACTTTTATTTGCTCTGTGTTCACTGAAAATGGATTAGATTGCATTAATGCTTCTAGAAAGACTAGTAATACGCTGAAATACTTTTTTCTTTTTTTACTTGTTAGAGACCGTAACAGCGAATTATTGGTTTCACTGTTATTAACCGATGCTGTTATCTGAATGCTGATGTGTTTCGCCACCATAACTTCCGTCAGTGCTTCGTTGTAAATGACAGAGGAGTGTTACATATTGCACCGTATAAATTGTATCTGGTTTCTTTTGTGCATGAGTAGAGTCATACGTAATAACTGTTGAGATGTTTGAGAGAAAACGTGGCAGTGAGGATGATGTTCGAGAATGTTTTTACTGAGGTTTTAAAATGTCTGTGCTGAATCTACTAAAGGGCATTGGAAAGAATCCTGATTTTGCACTGAATATAAAAAGGCACTTATAAAGGAAAAATATGCTACCAAATGTTGTTAAGTTCAAGTGAAGACTTTGCTACCACTGTCATTATTTGCCTCTCAATAATTTGTATCCTAATGTTTACAAGGTGAGAAGTTGAAGCTGTTATGGATGTGTATGATATTTGTAATTCTGCGTGTTTGTCCACGTGTTGCACTGCTGGACTGATCAGACCAGGGCAGATGGGCGACACTGTGAGGTTACGTCAAAAAAAAAAATACAATCTGTAACCTATGACCTGTGGTCGCACTGGACAAAACCACACTAACACACACTAACGTCTGGCTTTTGTCTCCAGTGGGAAAGGTTACAATCGACAAATGACTCTTTATCGGCTCCAGTGATGGAAACATGACACACGGGTGGACACGCTAATTTTCGCCCCCTTTTCTGCCGACTCTTTGTCATCTCTGCCACAAATTCTGCAAGCAGCGCTCGAACATCGTTCCAAATCACAACGGGAATCGATCAGATTCAAACGATACCCAACCCTAATGTTGACGCCTTTTAAGCTTTTTTTCATTTAATTTAACACCCCGTCACATACGGACACTTTCAGGAATCTTTGTCGTCACTTTTACGCGTCAAACTGCGACGCTTCACTACGGTCGCGTTTTTAAACAAAATGTATGTTTAGGCAACAACAATACTTAGTTATGTTTAGGAAAACATCATTGTTTGGGTAAAAACAAGGATGTTTGTTACGAAAATTAACATAAGTTACGTACTCAACGTAAATAACTCAACGTTGACTTTTGTTTTTTTTGTTTTTTTTGGTGTTTGTTGGACCCTCCCTCCCTAAACGGACTTTCTCGATCTTTATACTACGTCACTTCCGGAGCAGTTGCTCTGAGCGTCTAAAGCTGAAGACACACCAACCCGACACCAAAGAACTAGAGGCGACGTGGGCCAACTGTTTCGTCGGCCTCTGTTGCACAAAAAAAAGTTGTACCTGAACACACCGCAAAGACTTCAGCCAACGTTCTGCTCCTGCGTGAGCCGTAATACCTCTCCAGACCAGCAGGCGAGAAACCGGATATACAATCTGTTGTTATGATACATAACTACATAACGTTACATGTAGCTTCTCAACGTCTCTGATTACATGAAACAAAGCAGCGTTTGAATCATGCTAATCAGTTGCTCTTCAGCTGATTCGTTCCAGATGTTTCCGTCCTCTGCACTGTAACAAGCTAACTAACGTTAGCGAATGGCTAAGTTAGCTCGCTTGCTAATTCCTCCATGCTTTAATGCTACACTGGTTACAAAATGAAAATGAGCCAAACAAAGTTGTCACTCATCTGGTGATAGCAATGTGCTTTCCTACACTGTGACAGCAGTGTGTGGATGAAACATTAAGTTGTAAAATTTTACTCATTTAGCGGCTAGCTAGCTAGTTAGCAGCTAGCTCGCTTGCTAGGGGGCTCAGTTCTCAGTGTAGCACCAGAGACACAGTGAAGTCTACGGTCTTTAAATTAAGTTTTATAGACACAATGCACAAAAAAGATATTTGAATAGTTTGAACGTCATTACTGGACAGGTTTGATGCCCTATAGAGCTGGGGCAACTACGTCACACCGCATTGCATTGTGGTCTGGACCCCCACATTGCTGGGTATCAGATCTGCGGCAGGCAGACAGCGCTGTGTTTCTTGGATTTATTCATTGTTAACCACGGGCACACAGCGACAACAAACACAAACCAACACAGAAACATGATAATGAAACATTAGTGTAGTGAATCGGCTCTAAAGGCTAACGGCGCTCAATTAGCGCTCTGACGACATGTTTTAATGCAGAGCCGAAATTATTTCATACAGAGTATGTATCCTCAGTGCGGGCTCCGTGCCCGTAAGTCACACAGTGCATTGCGTTTTTCACGTCACGATCCCCTGCTCTAAAAGCTGCAGGACTAGGCCTGCCATTGCAGATGGATTTCTAATATTTCTATTAGGTAAAATAAATGTTACTTAGCTATATTGTCCTCGTGGGTTTTTATCAAGAGAATATCGTAACTATCAGAAGTGAATGATGTGTTTGCCTTTAAAGCAAAGTATTTTACGTGAAATGCTAACTATTTTAACAAAGGTGGACATTTTAATCTCATCAAATGAAACATTTAGTCTTTCTGTAAATGACATCTGGTTTTCTCCTTCAACACAGGCAGAAAAGGAGGCAACATACAGCAACGTTGGGTACATGAGAACATCAGGCAGGGTAACCCTAACGCACTAAAACATAACTTATATTAAACAATAGAAATACACTAAAAGACACATAGGGCCACTTAAAATGAACTTCTTAGTGCAGCTGAACACAATTGAAAGTGTTTAATTCTCTGTTTAACATCTGTCCTTTACCCAGAGGTCATATGCTGAAAGTGATGTGGACGTGATGTACAGTTCTGTGGTTGCCATAAAGCAACAAACTGTAAAAAGGGTAAGGTCATACTGTTTGTTGCTTTCTGTATTTCAGTAATTCCAAATCATTCTATTTCACATTTCCTAATTTGTCAGATTTGAACATTTTCAACTTTGCTCTTCCTTCCTAATGGTCATATTTGCTTCTGTTCTGCAACAGGTTGAAGCAGAGGATAATGATGTTGTATACAGCACACTGGCTCAGCAGCAACAAAAAAAATAAATGTTGGTCTGTCTGTTAATCTTTTTTTTATCTCTGTATTACTGGACTTTTTCATTTGGAGCTGTTACACCTTTTTTTTTAACCCTCCCTTGCATTGCTGCAAAACATTTCAAAGAATAATTAACACCATCGACAACATGTATCTTCATTCTGTGTTTCTGTGTTTTTCTATGTACTATAGTTTCTGTTACTGTTTCTGCCTGTCACTTTGCCTGTCTAATTTCAGTTGCCAAAAGTGACCTGAAACCACAGCAAGAAGGAAGGAAGTCTGTGTATACTAATTTCATTATTGTCCTTAGTTATGTAAGATAAATCATAGTCTGTTAATCATTCAATGTTACTATATTGTCACATTTTAAATAAATAACACAATTCAGTCCATTCACCTGAGGTCCTGATCTTTTCTTTTGAAATGTTATATTCACTGGACTTCATCCACCCAGTCTGCAGTCATCTATATTGAGGAAGTACTCTGCATAGATATTTATATACAAGATCTAACTAACCAATAAGACAACATCCTGATTGTATCGTATATTTATGCAGAGCGCTGGCTGATTTTGTTTCGTCTGCTCACTCACCGACATGGCTGTTCTTCTCAACTTTCTCCTCCTCACTGGACTCACAGGTCAGTCACAGGAATCATTTTATAATTGTGTATATATTGTATGCTTCTAATGGTCATGTAAAAAGATGATAATAATGATCACTCAGACATAGGATACCCTCCTTTGAAGGAAGATTATTGTTAGTGAATATAACCATTAAAATGTTGTATTTGTTCTTGTTGCAGGAATTCACAGCATAACAACAGTCAGTGAAGTGTCAGTGAAAACAGGAGATTCAATCACCGTCCCATGTCTCTATGGCTCACGATTCATAAACCATGTGAAGTATTTGTGTAAAGGATTTAATTTCTATTCCTGCACTTATGCAGTTAAAACAAACAAACCAGATACTTCAAGAAAGTTTTCAATCTCTGATGACAAAAACCAAAGCATCTTCACTGTGACTATAAAAAATATGACGGAGAAAGACAGTCATTACTGGTGTGCTGTGGAGATTAATGACGGGTCAGATGTCAGAGAGAATTTTCACCTGTCAGTCACCAGCGGTAAGAGACTTTAAAGTATATTTATGCACATTTCAAATCATTTGTGAGACTTTAACACTCAAGGGTGCTGAGACTGATTATTTTGATACTACAATTTCAATTTTCAAATCATTTATCTACCAGATGTACCTATTTGAATGACCAGCATTAGGCTCCTCACAAGTTTCCATTGAATGCTGTTCTCCATTAAGGTACACCCAGTCTCTATGTGGATCATCAGAAGATTACAGGATTCATAGGAGATCATATCACCATCAATTGTTACTATAGTACCTCTGGAGATATGAGGTGGTGCAGGCTGGGTCGCTCCTGTGTGACGAGGTCATCGGAGTCAACAGATGGAACAAGAGTGACCATCAATATGAGTGTCCCCGGTGTTTTCATTGTGACTATGAGTGGACTGAGGACAGAGAGCAGTGGCTGGTATTACTGTGCCAAAGGAGACTTTAAGATGCCAGTGCATGTGACTGTTACTGAGAGACCTACCACTACTAGTACGTACTACAATTATATCTCAGGTACAGCCATTTGTAAATTATGTTAAAGAGATATTATTAGGAATACATATTGTCATTTTACTCTGTCATTGTTTTGTTTTGTGTTAAAGCTACTCTTGCAGACAAAGCATCCCCCACAGTTCAGAGCGAACAGCAAAGGTCAGAAACCTTCACATTTGCATGCAACTATATTGTTGGACTGTTTGAACATGTATTTGCATTGTGTGCTTTAAATGTAGTTCTTCAGTTGACCTAAAGCCCTTCATCATCCCTTTGAGTTTGCTGATCTTCATTGTAATGGTGGCCTCGATCATCTGGTTTATGTTCAAAAGACACAGTAAGGCTTTGATTAATCCAATTCATACCAAAACTGTTTGTTATACATGAATATTTTATCATAAATGTATTACTGTCATTGAGCATTGAGGGTCAGTAAAATGAGTTTTCTTTGTTTCGTTTTTAGAACAGACCAAAGAAGAATCATCAGCCACAACAATGGTAAGATATGCTGATTCAGTTATCAATATATATATTTTTAGGAGGTCATTGCAGCTTAATTTAACACTGCAGTGATGCCAAGCGTCCCTTTGCAGCTGCAGGACTACGATGTATTACTGTAGATGGACAATAGTTCTATTACATAAAATACATCTTGATAATTAATATCATTTTTGTGTATTTTTTAATGGAAGAATAGAGTAAGCATTGGAAGATAGAAACTGAATTAAGCACATACTTTCACATGTTTGCATTCTGTCCTCTGCTCCTTCAACACAGGCTGAAGAGGAAGTAACCTACAGTACTGTTAAGAAAAAGAGAAAACACTCAGGCAAGGTAAGGGACTTTTTAAATTTATTTTTAAAGCAAGGCCCTCCTCAGAATTATTGATTTTCTTTGGAATATTGTATTCATAAACTCTTATGGTAATTGCTCTGATCATAATGTTACTTAGAAAGGAAGTATAATAGCTCATACGTATTATTTTAACAAAGGTGGTCATGTTGATGTCATCTAATTGGAGCCAGTGTAATAAAATGGTGTATAGCCTTTATTTTAAATAATATTTGGTTTGCTCCTTCATCAAGAGGAAGTAACATACAGCAATGTTAAGCACCTGAGAAAAACTTTAAATGAGGTAGACCTAACCACTAAAACCATCATTTGCATTACACAATATAAGTACACAAAAAGACATAAGTACACTCAAATAGCATTTATTATTTCATCATACACATTTGAAGAAAAAAACCCAAAAGGTTCAACTGTTAAACTGATGCTTAACATCTGTCTCTTCTTTCTCTCCCAGAGGTCAGATGCTCAGCGTGACGTGGACGTGACGTACAGCTCTGTGGTTACTGTGAAACAACAAACTGTAGAAATGGTAAATTTTAAGAGATCCAAACCCAGCATCACACTGTCTCTCACATACTGTACATAGCTTTTTAGCCCCTACATGGACGGCAATGTCTGTCCCTTTGGTCCAGACTGAAATATCACAGCTATTGGATGGATTATCATAAACATTTAGTTCAGATGTTCCTGGTGTCCAGAGGATGTATGCTAACAACTTTGGTGATGCCTTAACTTTTCATCTAGCACCATCGTCAAAAATGTAAATTGTTGTTTATGACCAAATACCTGCAGAGCTCTGACATTTCCACCAGCCTCAGTTTTGCTTTGTGCTAATTAGCAAATATAAGCATGTTTACATGCTAACATGCTAAACATCAGTATGTTAGCATTGCCATTGTGGACATGTTAGCATGCTAAATTTAGCATTTAGCTCAAAGCACCATTGTACATATGTTACAGCCTCACAAAGCTGCTAGTATGGCGGTAGACTCTTAAACCCTATTCACACTGGACGAGTATTACCTGGGGACCTCATGTGATTTAGAAATTACCCCCCCCCCCCCACATGTCTGTGTTTCGTGCAGCGTATTCACACAGGATAAGCAAACTCTGTATTTAATCAAATTTACTGACATCAAGGCTCTTTCAGAACTTTAATTTATAATTGCCAACACAGCCACTATGACCCCAAATCACAGAGAGGATGATTCACACGGGACTCATATTATCACAGGACCTCTGTGTTTGGAGAAATATGGTAGGTAATTTGCAGTGGAATTTTTACTTGACAAATTACAGATATGGCAGATTCACACAGGATTAAGATCACAGACGACCTCTGTAATTATTACAAATTACAAGAGGTCCCTAGATAATACTAGTCCAGTGTGAATAGGGCTTTAGTCTAGTTTTTTTTTTTTAATCTTTCTTCCTAATTGTAATTCTTTCTGTAATTCTTCAACAGGTTGAAGCAAAAGATGAGGATGTAACATATAGCAGGTTGGCTCAGTACCAGTTAAACCTGTAAATGTTACCCCTACCTCTACATCTTCTGCGTCTGTCCATCACTGGACTCTTTCAGATGATAGTGTTGCAATGTGTCATCTGTTCTTTGTTGGTTTTTTGCAGTAACATCTTACTTCTCTTTTTCATGTTACACCTTTTTTTATCTTCTGCAAAACAAGTATTGAACTGGGCCTCGTTTCCCAAAAGCATCTTAAACCTAAGATCGCAAAATCCATCTTATAAACCTTAAATTTATGAAGTGTTTCCCAAAAGCTTTGACAAAAAAAACCCTCCACAACTTGCAGGAGGAACCAAAACGACATGTCGCCTATTATTGAAGTTTTCATTGGTTTTGTTCATTGTTATCATAAAAGCCACTTTCCTGCTGTTGTTTTTGCAGTTTCCATATCTTCTTTTCTTTTTATGTATGTGTGTTTGCCTCATGCTTATAGGTTTGATATAGAAAAGATGATATTCACAACAGATGATGTGCGCATTCATGCAGATTATAGGAACGACCACGGCTTCATTTTGTGTTTAATATGTGCTTAATAGTGACATCTGCCTCGAGCAGCAGGTAATGAACGTTTACTTTGTAAACGTTGCATGTGTGTCTCCTCTGTGGCTACTGAAACATGTTCATATGTTACATGTACATACGACTTTCAGTAGTGCAGAGATGATAGGCTACTATAATCGCAGATACTTTATGCAGGATTAGAGCAATATATGTTATTATATGCAAGTTATTCAAACATTTTCAAAGCAAGTCTATCATATATACACTGGTTGACTTAGTGCTTTAGGCCTACTGCCCTTCAAAAACAAATAAAATGGGCATATATTTGGTTTACTGTGATTTGTGACAGATGTCAATATAAACAATATGCTTCATGACTATCTATTAGACTATTAGACACTTAAATCTTGACATCCAATTGAGCAGGAACATGTTATTAGTCGAGGAATTGAAGGGAGGCTGATGCTGTTAAACCTTTATTATCTATATTACTAGTGGTGAGGAGACTCAAATAATTTATAATGGAATCTGTCACTAACTATGCTTGTACCTCTGTGATTTGGGGGATACTTGACAGAATAATTGTATTTATTAGCTGGGGAACCTTTTGGACTATTGCAATAAACCATATTAAGTACTGTGTAGTTTTGTAACAGTGCTCTCGATGATTTAAATTATGGGATTGGGGAATTGTGGCCATACGACTAAAATGTCAAAACATTTTACAGATGCCAAATGTCTTTATTTATCATTTTAGCATTAGTAAGTACAACTTATAATCCTGATTTCTCTCTTAAATCATGTGCCCACCTTTAAACTTAGTTTGAAGAGATTGAATTTGAGATGCAATGAATTCAACTCCAGACAGGTCAGTTTCTGTCCACTCACATATAGGACATCTAACTTTCTGGTCAGAAATCAGAGGTCACTCCAGCACCGGGACCACTATTTTATACAGTCTATGACTGGGACACACAGTGAAACCTGCCAACTGTTGCTGTGTTGTATTTTTTCCACCCACTGGGCTAGAGAGAGGTCACATTCTCAGGGTGGCTTGATATGTGAGAAGGCCAGGGCCAGGACTTAGCCAGGGCTGACATCCACCAGCACCAGCCATGTCTGTTAAAATAGGATAGGTGCTGGAAAAGCTCAGTGAATTGGAAAGAGGGTGTCTTATCACCATCTCAAGAAAATAAGATGAGAGATGTGTGTGGCTGAATCTTTTGTAGTTGTCTCATTATATCATCATCAGAATATTGACAGTATAAACTATCATACCTGCTTTGATTCAAAACATCTGTCACCTTTAAGCAGTGTTGGCAATGTTTGTTTTGTTGCAGTCAAATAGTCTTGTTTTATTAATACAAATATTAGATTTAATTATAATGTAACTGTCAATCTATGGCTGTATCACCAATTAAACAGCACAAATGTTTGAAATAAAAGTTAATAGAAACATGATCAGTTGATGCAATAGTCCATAAACCATACACTGTCAGAGCTGTGAGTAGGGAAAGTGTTGATCATTACTTTAAGTCAATTAATCAAGAGAAAAAATAATCCACTTATTTAAGTCATCATCATTATGGAAAGAGTGGCACACATTTCACACGTTTGATATCTGAAAAGGTTCTTCTTGTTCTTGGTTGTAATCATGCTTTTAATGTGTGCACTTTTACTCAGTGTTACAATATGAAAATACAATATTCGCGGCAGGCCATGAAGGCAGCACATGCGCCCCACCCCCTTTCCGGTGGACCACCTCATGTCTGAAAGAAAAAAAAAATATATGTAGTTAAGACAAAAAGACAAAATAGTTTTGCCCCCATTTGAAGTGTGCCATGAATTACACATATTATGTTTGTAAATGTATACGATCATTTTGCAATCAAAAAAAGTAGATGCTAGAATGTAGTGCCCGAACAACAACACGGGCATACTGCGCATGCGTCAACTCACCGTTATTAGAACCAACGCGAAGTTGTAGTGAATAAATGAGGCCAGTCGCAGTAATAATAGACTGGATGATTCATTATACATGAAGACGTGACTC
>JAOVVB010137691.1:0-12123 GCA_028570985.1 Heterobranchus longifilis
ATATGTGTTATTTTATAGTTTTGAAATCCCCAGTATTGTTGTAGAATGTAGAAAATAAATCACTAAACAAAAACAACTGTTACAGAAATTTGCAAGTGACCCCAAACTTTTGAACGGTAGTGTGTATATATATATATAAAAATTTTATTTATTTATTTATTTATTTATTTTTGCTTTATTGGAACATTACTGTATGAATTGTAATGGTGTGCGCAGGCCAATTTTTTAAACCCATTTCCACTCACTCCCCAATGAATTCCTACCAAAGTTGTTTTAATTATCTGTTTTAATTATTCTTTATTGATACAGAACTTTGATTATAATTCTTGCGCCTTGGCCTGGTGAATTCCACTGAGATCAGCACTGTATGAAACAGCGACTCAATGCCGCAGGTAACTATCCAATCTCACTTGGGCCTCTATAGAGATGTGCATTTGTTTATACAGGTAGTATGGTACAAATTTTTTTTTAAATCCCAAAAGCCTTTCTAGTTCTTATAGCATAAGTGTATTTATAGTACCACTTTACTAAATAAACTATGCAGTGTATTTTAGTGGCCCATAAAATGTTACTTATGATTCCACATCAGAAATATTGCATTCTGTAAAAAAAAAAAACTTTACAGCTAAATGTAAAATTTTAATTATAATATAGTTTAATTAGAGTTATTTCTTAAATTAACAAACTAATCAAACAAAAAAAGTTTCTTTTTGTGATTAAAAATCACCCTAATAGATGTTTGAAACAATTGTAAAAAAAAAATAAAGTTATAAATAATATTTAATATATTAAAAGAAAAAAAATCACAGTTAATAATTAGTTGCATATTTATATATGCATTGTTTAATTTTATATGAAATAAACTTTAAATTAAAATATTTGTTATTTTATTTATTATTATCTATTATTATTTATTATGTATCAAAATTACTGTGGCATATGATTACTCATTTCTACAAAAATACCACTTAAGCAACTCCAAACTGTATTTTAGTGGCTTTAACCACCTGATGAAAAAACCTGATGACTGAATAAACATAAGTCCACAATCTGAAAGGTCAAGACTTTCAAAAAAGGTAAAAACCTTTTAATGAAACAGCGTGCAGTTATGCTATGACACACAGAACAACACATTACCCTGAGCTTCAGAGAGGGGAAAGTATTATTATTATTATTATTATTATTATTTTACAGTGGTCATGTTTTTTTATGTATTGAACAATTCACGTGAATCCTTACTTTCCCTAACACTACTGTACATTAAACTGAACTGGTAAATTAAAACAAGCCTTAAACTTAAACTTTAGGAAATGTGTCTTGATAGACATTTGCTAGGAGACAAATGGCTTTTTTTCAGACAGAAGTAAGTAGACACAGTCCACTTAAGCGTGTGATGAGGCTACTGTGAAAATGGTTAACATAAGAAATGACATTTAATAATTGTCTTGTTAAAAAAGTGTTTAAGTACATATCCATGAATATGATGACATTTTGTGCTTTTAATTAAAGCATTTAATTCTAATCTAAATTAGATTTGGATGTAGAGTAATCAATATAATAATGATGGATCTTTTTCCTATAAAATGTGTGAAAAATGTTGCATTGTACAGGTGAAAAGTCACCAACTTTAAATATAGCACATAGTGAATAAAGGCTTTTACAAGTGTCTAATTTACAATTACAGGAAGTGCAGGATCCTGACTCTTAGGATTCCCTTAAACGCAAGTGCTAAAATAGGCCTAATAGTATATAGATAGCATAAGTACTGAAATGTATGCTGCTTTAAATTCCAGCATACCCATGGAATACTTCCCCAAATCCCTGATCTAATGTGCCATTTATTAGTAAATGATATTACCTTGATTACGCTCAAAAGAACAGAGTATTGGAGTTGCTTTTTCATTACATACTGTATACACGCTCCAGACTGTGAGATTCTATATGCTTAACTTAATAATGCAGAGACTCAGCCAATAAACTATTAAACAGCAAAGTGTCAAATAGAGTACAAAAGGGCTTTAATAATTATCTTGTTCTTTGAGTGTTTATGTAAATGTCCATGAAGATTATGACATTTTGTGCTTTCACTTCAAGCATTTAATCCCAGTGCAAAGTGAATTTGGAAGTAGAGTAAAAAGATAATAATGATGGGCTTTTTTCTGTAAAATGTGTGAAAAGTGTTGCATTGTGTAGGTCAATAAAGAAATTAATATATTGAATTGGAATCATCTGGTGATTTTTTTTTTTCAGTTTTACTTATCATCATGATACAATTTAGATAAAATACTAAACGTGTTATCGAATGTCTTGTTATATCTAGTGTCCAAGTCCAGAATGTCTAAAATGGTATGCATACCAACAACCCAACAAAGCCATGACCTTTATCACATGGTCTTCAGCAGAATTGGTCCCTACATGGAGCCTGCGGTGTAATGGATGGGACTGCTTTGTGACGAATGCTTTGGTGTACACCTCCAAAAGCATAAACAGCACTGTCTACCTGTCAGATGTAATAGAACAATCAATCAATTTAGATGCACACTGCAGATGCTTCTAAAAGCCAGGAGCATTCTTAAAGTTAATATGGCTATCTGTGATACTCAGCAATGCCAGGAGCTATTCAGTCAATAAAGCCAATAAAACCTTGCACAAGCCCATCTCAAGAGTGCTTCAACTGTCTGTAAATAAGAAATGTATACCCAAACAAACCAGGAAAAATGTATTCCTGAACAAACCAAAAAGTATTTTGTATATATACAATGCATGTGTTCTGGTAGATGTCTTAACATAAAAAAAAATTCCCATAGTGGAACATCACACATACAATCACTTTGTCCTTTTTGCCATTCCAGTTATCTGTATTTTAATGCAATATCAAGTACCATGGAAGAGAAATGAGCAGTCACAGTAGTACAATTCCTGCAGTCTGGAAAAATACAATATCAAATGAGGGCAAAAAAATGACTAAAGGAGACATCTCTTTTTGGCAGCAATTGTAAAGATAATAGCTGTCTTACACACCCTGGACATATTTGTAGAATTGTGTCAAATTAGTCTCTCTCTCTCTCTCTCTCTCTCTCTCTCTTTCTCTTTCCCTGATGTATCAGACCTGAACAAAACATATTCTTAGCTTTTATTATTACAATGAATACTGTGAATACCTGATCTGAATGTTGTTGGACTGTAGGAGGAAGGAGTACCCAGAGGAAAATCACCATGCACAGACTTGTGCCGCTAATCAAACCCTCGACCCTGGAGGTGTCAGGCCACAGTGCTAACCTCTACGCCACCATGCCACTGTGTATTATTATTATTATTATTATTATTATTATTATAATACTGGCGGCTACTTAAAGCATGTTTATTCGATTCTTACTGCAAGCAATAAAAAGCAATGTTGGGATCCTGTAAAGACTATGCCGATTAGGCAACTCTTCTCTGCTTCTCTAAGTTGCATCAAAAAAAACTGGAGATAACCAACTGGAGATAACCACATCTTGAATTGAATATGCTCAAGCATCCCCGGAGCATACAAAGTCTCATCACCACTTCTCAGTTTATCTAATTACGTCTTATTGATAATTATTCCAACTTACAAACAAACAATCTGCAGAAAAAGAACAGCAATTAAAAATATCTAACTCTGGAGAAAAGTGGCCACCAATGCCCGTCTTTGCCTACATACACTTCTGCACTGAGCCTGTACCAACCACTAAAACCACCAAGGTGTTTTTAGATCAGAAGCCAAGGCTGGATGGAAAAATGGAAAAATCTTATTAGTCTGTGGAAAAAATCATGACAGACTTTCAAAACAGCACCCCACAGGTCATAGGCGCTCCCTGATCCTCTGAATAATTCTTTCTATTTTTTGATGACCAAAACTTCACAGTTGAAACGCTCATTAAAAGACCCATGCAGAAGGAGACTCTTGCACTACACACTACAGCCACGTACAGTAAGGTGAGATGAACTTGGAAAGACTGACATCACCAAAGCAACAGGACTAGACAGGCTGTCAGGCATGTCATATTCACTTAAACCCCTTTCCTGTTATATTGAACTTACACCCTCATAACACATACTATGACTGCAAATTAATCCCTGCTACCTGATATCACTCAAATGAGGATGGGTTCCTTGTTAGGTCTGGTTCGTTTCAAGGTTTCTTTCAACTGCCATCTTTTTTCCCAACTGAATTCAATTCACTACACACATCTTTGACTCACCTGGAGCACCCAATATTATAATGCTATTTCTTGATATAAGTTTTGCTTTTGACACAGTAATCCCCAAAACCTGAAGGCAAACTCAGCAATCTGTGTCTAAGCACTTCTCTCTGCTCATATATTATGGATGTCATATCCAATAGACAAACTTTGAGAAAGCACATTCATGCCTCGAAAAACTACAGTAAAATTGCTGATGACACCACTATAATGAGACATTATTTATTTATTTTATATTGTTCAACATATTTATTAATTTATTTCATGTTGTCACACTCCACCCTCCATACTGTAGGTCCAAACCCCAAACAAGAACTGTCATGAAGTAGGTATACTACAAATGTTATAGTTCTTAGTAGTTCTGACAAGAATGACTTAGAAAAAACCTAAAGTGTGACTTTTAAAAACTTAAAACTTAGACAGAGTTGAATATGCCTTATATCTTGTGAGTTCAAAAAACAATTAAAAAGATAATGCAAACAAACAACAGAGGTGATTTATATGACTGTGACGGCCTGTAGCACTGATTCAATGTCTCTGACCTTTAACTCCTACCAATCGGCTGCATATATTGACCTTCACTTGGAAAATCATTCATTTGCTAATATGCCAAAAAGGGGCATCACTGGCATTCAGAGTCTGACTAAACCAAAGACAGATCCACGTGTGCATAAAGCTGAAAGGCCATCAGATATCAAATATGGACTCCCATTTCTCTTGTGGGGAACTCACATAGATATGTAAAATCTACAACAGTACAAAGACCAAGCTGCTCTATTCAATTTACTCAAATTTTGATATTTTATAAATGAATATAGATTGACTTACATTATACTAATACATTATGCCAAAAAACAAAGACATTCTAAAGGCATGCTTATTGTTTTGCATGCAAGGGATGTTTAGCATTTTCACATCATTCATTCATCATTGATTCATTCAAAATTGGTTCAAGGGCACTCCACAACTCCAGAGAATCTGGTTTAATTGTAAGCTTTCGCTCTTGCCTCTGGTGTTTTGCATAAACTGCCCATGTCATCTAAGATTTTTTTTCCCAAACGTATACAGTTTTTTCCAATCTTCCAAAAACATGCCAACACAATGATAAACAAAAAATACAAAAACAATCAAGATCTGTCTCTTTAAATTAATTAGATTCCGTTATCTCTTTTAAAATATGACCTTTAATTTTTTTTTAAATAGGCCTTTTATAATATTGTGCAGGAGTGCATATACTGTACAAGACTTATACAATTCTAATAAAAGCTTCATGAAGGTAATAAAGTACTCAAGTCAAGTTTTGTAAAATGATTCAAATTAAATATTTTTGTAAATGCATAGACATTTCAAGTACAAGTAATCATGGTGTTGTGGAAAAAAAAATCTCAGTATATAGAAAACATTGAACCTTAAAGTGAATGTGGTACAGCAGCAGAAAACCACATAAGAGGAGAAGAGGCTATTATGGACACAGACTAACAAAATTGGAAAATTAAAGAGTACAAGGTAAGTGACTTGACTTTTATCCTCTTGTGGACCTTGAGAAAAGCCAACCTGTTACATACACATTAAGACAGTAAAATTGCTGGCTTGTAGTCTGACTCGAAACAGATTTTTGTCACAACTTTTGTTGTGTTTTTATGTACTGCATACTTTATGCTTCATTTGAGTTTCTAAACGGTTTTTGGCATTTATTATGAAAAAGGCTGGTTGACTTGTTTGCTACTTTTTTAGTCAACCAATTACTAAAAACTAAAAAAATAAAATAAAGTCATCCACCCCTTAGTGGGTAATACTTGAATCCCTCATTATCACTCTGAGGTTATATCCATCCCTTTCACTTTCACTGATCATCAAAGGGTGATGTTTGGGATGTTTGGTTCCCCATATGAAATAATGTTGTCTTTTTTGTTATACATTTGAAACTGAATGACCTATCCAAGTAAAGGTTTCAGCGTGACATTAAACATGTATTACTATATGCAATACAGAATGACCAGTCATGACCTCAAAATGTGTTCCTTGTATGTATGATCTACACTATTCCACAGACCATTACACAGCCAGACACATTTTCTGACACTGCATATGATTTCTCTGCTCTGAATAACCTTGAAGCCTAAGCTATAACATGCTCAATGCTGCATCAGTGCTGGAGAAGTGCATTTAGAGTACCAGCCTAAGAAATAACCACTTAATAGCTCATCAGTAGCAGACAGATCTCAATTCAGAAACTGATCAGAAAAGATTATTGCATATTTTGGATGGCTTCAGCATTGTTTTTTAGAATTAGAATGTGTGTCCAAAATTTTGACAGTCACTGTAGTGTATATGTTGTGACAATGCATAAGGTTGTTGGAACCAAAGCTAAAGGTGGTCCAACAAACCTTAACTGTGTGATGTTTTTTTTTTTAAGTTTTGTCTAGGTTCTATTACTAGAAACACACCCGGAGACATGCTAATGCTTAATTGCTTCAGGTTGTAATTGAGCATGCAAAGTTCTGTGCATAGTCCCATTTGACAGACTGGCTTTCCAAACAGGGATGCTCATAAATGCTCTTCTGCCCACCTAGACTTCTCAGATTAATTGTACTGACTATGAATTCTCTATTCAGCAAATCCAGCATTTTCTTCATTTGGGATGTATGAGAAACTTGAGAATAATGATGAGAATATTTTTTTTACTCCAATCTGTGGCCTCATTAAATAATCATCAACACCCTCCTGGTGTCCAGCAGTGCCCGGAGTATAGACTTTGGTGGAAATGGTTCTATGAGGTCCTAAACAGTTGATGGCCACACTGTATTTTTATAGTGGGAATGGCAGAGAACATTATGGTGTAACCATCTGGCGTAATAAAAGAGTGGTGACAAGCTTACAACAAAGCAAAGTTATTAATAGGCATGCTTCGGGCAGCTACAGTCTCACATTAGATAAAAGCAAAAAGTAAAGAATTCTTTAGCAGGTTAAGTTCTTTGAATCTTAAATTTTAATACTGTATGGAGATTTTAACAGTAGAGTTGGAGGGAGTGCTTTAGTGATTGATGTTCTTGAGTTTGGATATGGAAACCGTAAAGATGCAGCACAAGTCTTAATATATTTTCATGCAAAACACAATTTAGTCATTTTCTCATTAGTCACCAATATGATATGTTAACAGCATGATTGTTATAGATGCTGTATATCTGATTATTTTAATTATATGGTCGGTCCTGTCAAAAAGAAAAAATAAATTAATATTTTTTAAAAACTTCTGATTCAGAAGGATCTAATTATTGGTTTGCAAAATTATATAATCTTAAAATTACTGGAATTGGGTTAAGAACTGTATAATACATTATTAAGACCTGAAAGTATAGTGTTGAATTGTCAACTTTGCTAAAGTCAGGGAAAAAGCATGTCTGACCATTATTGGAGATCACTTAAAACATTTGCTGAAGTTGCTTAAGAAAACATTAACTTTAGAAAGAACAGCTATGTTTAACAGTGATTTTCAAATATAGGACAAGATGGAAATAGTCCCTTTAAGTTACTTCGTACAAGAATAATGATGTTTTGCCAGGCCACCAACAGGCGTTAGGGGCACATTGTCAGTTTCCACACACACAATGTGACAAGCACTCATAATGTAGGATTGTTAGTCAGGCTAATCAAGAAAAGTGTTAATTTGCTTGGGAGCAAGAAACAAATGTCATGCGGTCTAATGAGTCCAGATTGACCCCATTCCAAAGAGATGTGCATGTCACAGTAAGAAGGGAAGAACATAGAGAGATGTACCCATCAGGCATAGTGTCCACTGTACAAGTCACTGGAGGCAAATTAATGATCTGAGGTTGCAACATAACAATCTCAGCAACATTCCTTAAATGTGCTGAATGAACAGGTTATTCCATCAATAGATTTTTCTTTTCCCTGAAGGAATGGACATTTTCTAGAACTCAAATTGTGATAAAATGGTCCTGTGACCATGAGGAATCATTGATGAATGTGAATTGGCCACGCTTTGGTAATAAAAGCAAAATATTCAAGTGAAATTTTTTAATGAAAGATTAAATAAAATATTAGAGTGTATGACTTGTGTCACTTCTTTCCAAAAGCTCAAAATATTTTGACATTCTCAAAGAATATACTTGAGAATCAAACTCTGTATTACCCTTCAAACAGAGAGAAAAATATGGACACAGCCTACTATCCTTAGTAGCATAGGAGTACAATGCGACCCATGCAATATTTTAAACTACAACTCTCTATCAACATTGCAATTAGGAATAATTAGAGTGTTCCCATAAACACATCCCGTTCTTGTATATTTGTTGTCGAAGAACCTACTGCCAACATCTTCTAATATGCTCCATGGACCAAGTCTGTTTAAAATCAAATATCTGGTAAGCGTTAGCATAGGTTGTGTGAGGATCTTTTCTAAGAAAGGCATATTCAATTTCTTTATGTTCTTGGGGGAAAATTGCCTCAATTCATCATCTGCATGAAGGGAGATTTTATTATCTTTATTCTTTGTATTAAAACCCTTTATCACAACATGGGGTCGTGTTTGCACAGCAACAAGTTAAATAGCCAAAGCAAGCAGGCTCAGTGGGCAGCCCTGGCATGTACCCCACTCATAGAACAAGGGAATGCAAAAGTAATATTAGAACATCTGTTTTTGACACTAAATAGGAAAGGGCACTCAACTCTGTCAATGGCTTTAAGTGAGTAAAGGAAAATCACTACTCTCTATCTGTACTTTTTTGTCACCAGGTGTATTATATTAAAGAGTCTTTTAACAAAAAATAATAAAGTTTAACTGCTTTAGTTTTACTAGTCTAGTTTAAAGGCTCTAGCTTATGTAACACACTCGTCACCAGGTTGATTGCATATACTGTAAATTAAGTTTCGAAGTTTCCAAGAAATCCAGATTCAAAGCTGTACTTATAAATGTTCCCTGGTTGCGAGAAAAGTCTAAAAGTTTTAAAACTGTTATGTGGGAAAATGTAGGGAGAATCTAATGCAGAGTAAGTGGACACGGTGAGATGATACTTTGAGAGTGGGTGGGGGGTGGGGGGGGGGGGGTTGAGGCAAAAATGACCCAATCTTAAATTATCCACAACACTATGGAGGACTACAACATATAGGCTACTTCTTCACTTTTCTCCTGTCTTATTTCTTTACTCAGAAATTTTCCTTAAATATCCTCTCCCTTATTTTTTCTCTTTTATTTCGCAACACATTTTTTCTCTTCACTTTTTGCTTGTGTTTTTTCTATCAATGTACTTTTTCTTTGGCTTTATTCTAACTCTGGCGCTAATTCTGACTGGCGCTATACCGGAGTGACATGGATTCACTGGAACCAACATCTGCACACCGAATGAAGCGTTTGACAGGCTCATGTAGATGCACACACAGGTGCCATACATTTCACCTCGCTGCCTTTCTGGCAGCTTGTGCCTAGCAACCAGGGGTGTAGGTGCCTGTGGATTTGCCTGACCAGCTATCCATTATTATAAAACCATTGTACAATGAACCCACATTTTTATATACAGTATGTTAATGCTACTGCAATTTTTCTCTTCTGAATGGTTCTCCTAACACTCTCTGATCATCTTATTTTAATGTGTGGAGGGGAATTTTAGAGTACACCTTCAGGTTCTCTTTTGTACTATATCTATTTGAAGTATACTGTACGGTGTTCAAAGAAAGAGGTAATTCCCTTACTATTCTTCGTATCAAATTACCCTCCCAACCCCACCACCACCACCACCACCACCACCTTCCTTTATAGTTGCAACTGATACTGTACTTTGCTCTAACATGAATTAAATAAATGAGCCAAATATTTACTTGGTTTGTTTACTGTTTTTGTTAGCACAAATTTAAGTGCCTTCTCCTGTAAAACTGAGTTCAATACTAACCACATATATAATCAGATTTGATCTTGTTGGATTAGTCTTGTAAAGTGCTTCTGCCAACTTTAGTTCCCTTTCCAATTCTTGCTGTCTGAGGAGTAAAATCTCCTGTGAGACAAAAAAATTAGATTACTAAGCCTCTTAAAAATATCTTTGTGGTCTCCCATAGACATTTCTAGACATTTTTTACACTGTTTTATACACAAACTTCTCTGCTGCTATAATCTATGCCCCTTACATTGTGTTCTCTCACACAAGGAGCTAATTTCCCCTATCTGCCTCAGGACAGATGTCTTCACCTTATCATAGCAGTGGTGGCTACAATCAGTTTGTTCCCATTCTATCTTGTTCTAGGTACATATACGTTGTCCTTCCACTATTCAACAGGCTTGTCAGCTAGTATTTCAGATCCTTCACTTGATGGCGAGGGCATCAGAATCTGTGGCTGCAGAATGGTGTTAGCTTTCTGCTCACGTACAGGATGGGATGTTCTTCATCACTAAAAACTTGAAATGGCACAGCGCCCAAACCTGTCTCTGATGTGTTGGTGTACACCAGGAAAGGCCGATTAAAATTGGAGTTACTGAGGCCTGGAAAGCTGGTGAGCTGCACTTTTAGCTTCTGGAATGCCTCTTCTTCACATGTGTGCACGCACATTAAAGCATTTTTTTTATTTTGTGTCCAAGTATAGGGACTGTTCTTTAGTAGCTGTACTGCAGGCCCCTGTGAGGAAAAGATTAAAAGGCTCTAGCAGTGCGGGACATGATTCTGTTTAATGACAATACAACATCACATTTCCACAAAATCCTCAAAAGGTGGCAAAAGCAAGTGTCATTAGAGAGGTTCCTTGTTAAAAAAGTTTTCCAACAGAGAGTCACTGTCAGAGAGGAGTGATTCTGTTAGTGTGTGTGTGTGTGTGTGTGTGTGTATGTGTGTGTGTGTGTGTGTGCACATGTGTGCATGTAAGTAATTCATCCTACACAGTAGCCCCCCTCCTCCTCCTCTCCTCTTTAGTTAAACCGCCCTCTCCCCAAGCACTTGACATGGTCATTCACCCAAGAATAGGCAAAGGGTAGGCATCAAACTCAGAAATCTGGTTGAGCACTGGAAGTCCTTGCAAAGCCGAATAGACCAATCCAGTTTGGGAATCACAACCATGGAGCTGGACCAGGATCTACTGAACTAATATCTAATACCATTGTGGAACATTTTGACCACCTTCACCTCGATGGCATGACGGCAGGCTTCCAGTGCTTTGTAAGGTTGCTGTCATATAAAGACACGGTGGGGGAGTTTTGATATCATTTGATATCAACAGAAGTGTTTTAGGAATAATAAATCTGCAGGAGCACAAAACTAATAATTGGCACTATTAGTTACATGCAGTATGTCTTACTCAACTGTCAGCAGTCCTGGTAGCCTTTTATACTGTAGCTGAGCTTGAGGAGAATTTTCCAGCTTTGCCCCTTGTCAGTGAACTGTGGAACTGGCCGTGGTGCTGAACATGTAAAGAGCTATATTCATTGGCTCCTTCTCTCCTGATATCATGTGACTTTACTCATGGACAAAGGCTAGCTCTTTGCTTGTAGTTATGAGTTAATGTAATGTAGAAAATTGGTACAAACACACTAACTAAGATTGTTATATGAAACAATTATTCACAAACTCAGAATCTGGCAGCCTGCAGTATTGGATTTGCATTGTTGACAAAATAAAAAGAAAGTTTTTATTTTTTTAATCACATTCTTAATGTTTCAGATGTAAACAGACCTAGTTAGTACAGTGGAACCTTGGATTACGAGCATAATTCATTCCGGAAGCGGGCTCGTATTCCAAAACACTCTTAAACCAGACTTAATTTTCTCATAAGAAATAATGGAAACTCAATTTAATTATTCCACAGCCCAAAAAAATTAATACATAAACATAATTAACACAAAATATAATGTGAAAATAAAACAAATTAACCTGCACTTTACCTTAGAAAAAAGTAAAAA
>JAOVVB010137727.1:0-12122 GCA_028570985.1 Heterobranchus longifilis
ATCCATCCATCCATCCATCCATCCATCCATCCATCCATCATCCATCCATCCATCCATCCATCCATCCATCCATCATCATCCATCCATCCATCCATCCATCCATCCATCCATCATCATCCATCCATCCATCATCATCCATCCATCCATCCATCATCATCCATCCATCCATCCATCCATCCATCATCCATCCATCCATCATCCTGCAACCCAGCAACATGTTCCAGCTCTTCCTCATGGACCCCAAGGCGTTCCCAGGCCAGACGAGATATATAATCTCTCCAGCATGATGTGAATCTTCTACACTATGCAGCTGTCATACAGAACATACATTAGAGTTAATTATACTGCTTTCTCTCACTTGTATATGTACCTTTTGTGTTGTTTTTTGTTATGCACCATTACATCAAGACAAATTGTACGTGAAAACGTCTTGGCAATAAAGCTGATTATGATTCTCAATGGTGCTATCGGAAATACTGCCATTCTTACCATGTTTCTATGAAAATCCTGATGTTGCAGTCCATGATCCATTCACGAGTGGTGATCCGCACTGGGCATTCATCCATTTTGTTCACTAGAGACCGGAGCCGATGAGCTGATAAGGAGTTAGCTTTAGCCATTAGCCTTCCTCTCTCCCCCGACTCTGTTTACATTCTCAGCCTGGCCTGCGAGCACTTCCTGTCAGCAAGCCAAGTGAGTAGCTCCCGCCACTGTTTACTACTCTGTCTGGTCTCAGAATATCAGACAAAGAGGACTCCGGATTTTATTTTAAGACCACAACTGAGGGGATATGACTAAATCACCTGTGCATTGTCTCATTTATTTGCATATTTAAATCAACATGGTCAGCTCTGAATGCTTCATGTGGCACTCCCTCACTGGATGAGAGAGACTGTAGATAGTAATATTTAAGCTCCAATAATTAAAAAATAATGCCAATTTGGGCAGAACATCAGAACAAGCAAAAATCACATATTCTCTTCTCCTGATGAATGTAATATGCAAAATGCAAAAAATATCTGGTATCACAGCTAATTGCTAACTTTGTCAGTACAGTGTTTGGTGCTGAAAATATCTGTTTAGTTAAGCTGGAAACGTTTGTGAAATGCACAAACAAACACAAAGCTTAAGGTGGCTAAACAGATACCTGAAGAGGAAGTGCAATGTTGGGTAATAATTGTCTGAGGTTGTCAGTGCTTCGATCCCTTTTCATATTACATACACAAAGAAAGAAAAGACTCTTTGAATTGAGAAGGGAACAAAAACAAGGATTGAATAAGGAGAGAGAGGATCTAACGACACCAAGAGATGACAAAAAGGAAAGAATAGTATGAAGGAGAAAGGTATAAAAAGAGTGACAGAAATAGAGGAGAAATAGCAGAGGCAGGAGGGAGAGGACTAGTCAGAAAGAGAGGAGATTGTCCAGGGGAGGAGGTAAGTAAAGAGATTTAGGTCAATGTGTATGACTGATGGGAGCGAGGGAATGTGATGGAGAGAACAGGGAAGAGGAGAAAAAGCAGGATCAACTCTAATGGTGCTTGTGTCTTGTGTATTAAATAACATTCATTACATGGCCTTGTAGAATACTGCATTCTGATTGGTCAATGGTCTGATAGGTCTGTTATTCCCAGACAGATGACCATCGTCAGACCGTTGTCATGTAAAGTAGAGCGTTGCTCAGGGCGCTGTGCTGGAGGACCACGCACGTCGATCACTCCGCATAAAGCAGTCCGGTAAATGTAACTTTAGCTTCCTATTACTCTCTCTAATATTAATTTAATATATATCTGGAGAGCACAAAATGGTGGATTTATGGTTAATGGCTGAACTGCCCCCAGTAAAGAAAAGAAAAAGGCGGAGCAGGAAGAAAGTTTAAAAGACACGACGGAGAAATGGACAGACATGAAGTGACAGTAAACGCAGCAGAGTATGGACTCTGTGTCAAATAATTGATTTCTTAAGTAAGTAGCCATGTAATAAGCAGGATAATGTAGATGAACTTTTCATTATTGAAAATAGAACCCCAGAGTGTGTGTGTGTGTGTATGTGCATTTGAGTGTGTGTGTGTGTGTATGTGCATTTGAGTGTGTGTGTGTGTGTGCATGTTAGGGCTGTCAAAATTGGCCAAACATTACGTTCGCTTATACCTTCTAAAAAAACACAAATGTTCAAACCTATTCGAATATCTATTTTTGCGCATTACATCCATAAAAGGGCAAACCAATACAACGAGAGACATAAGTACTGTAGTCTACAATAATATAACTGTACAGTAAAAGTGTCTATCCTTAAGATTTCAGTCCTCCTTGATTTGGCAACACCGGTGGTAATGGAAAATACGGTTTAATACTCGGGCCCAAAATACTTAAGGCAGCAAAACAAAATATTGTCGTTTTAATAAAGAAGTCAGGCAATACTTGTCCTTTTTCTATCATTCTGTGAGCAGCTGAAGGCGTCAGTTAATGTTACCTCATTGACTGCAGCTTTTCATCTAACAGCTCTCTGTTTCTGCTCCTGATATAATATATAATCTGTAACATTTCAAACTGATCTGCTGTCACAAAACACATTGCATTTCCTGTGACGACTTCATAATAAAGGTCCACTTGTGTTTGCATTAAATGCTTTTAATGTGAAGGTGCAGCAGGAGAAAATGTTCGGTTTGCATTAGCAGTAACTTAATTAATGTGTGAGGCAGACAGCTGTGGTTCCCACTATCAAATATTAATTTTCATAATCGAATATTAATTTCCATAATCAAATATATGTTCGATCTTACAATTCTAATTTATATATGAATTTAGAATATTCTTTGACAGCCCTAGTGTGTGTGTGTGTGTGTGTGTGTGTGTGTGTGTGTGTGTGTCTCAATCTTCATGAGGGATTTGTGAAAGTCACACTGTATCAAAACTGTATCTAACCCTCAGCTGGCCACAATGGTAGCTAAAGACCAGTTAGACAATCACATTATTATACCAGCTGACTATGATGCCAAATGATGGCTGGTCACCTGACAACAGAAATACAAATGCTGCTGTACTGGATGTTACTGAAAACACCTGTGCAGTTTGATATGTTCTGCTGCTATAAACCTTAAACCACAGCAAATTGTTTTTGTGCCTAAACCTAACCAACCCTTAACCAGAGGGTTGTCACATCACCAAACAGGTTTGGAAGACACGGACACATGATGTTGACAAAACTGGACAAACAACACATATTGTTGTAGGAATGTGAATCTTGTGTGTGCACGAGACAAAAACCTGGGCCCACCATTGTCATTGTTAGCATGTTAGCATGCTGATGTTAGCATTTAGCTGTACCACTGTACTCTCAGTATTTTGAGCTTTATACTGCTTTCACACCAATGACCAGGGTTATATGACCTGTGTAGTTCATTATTTTTCTTTTTTTTCAGTAAATTGGCAGTAAATTCATACCAAGCCAGTCAACATGGGTTCATCCCTGGTCAGGACAATTAAGATACGACCTCGGTCACAAGCAGTGCATACCGATTAGCCAACCTCACATGATGGAAATGGACAGTGGAGGTTACACATCATGTTTAGTGGACAGCTAACATTATCACACACTGCAGTCAAACTAACTTCCTGCACAGAGCCAACAGTCGCCTTTTTTCCGCATTTTCACCTTTGTAAAATGTTAAACTGTCATACTGTGTTACATGGAGCTGGGATGCAAGAAAAACATGTTTCGATGAGGACTATGAAGATTTAACATCCATGAACTCTTTTTCCTCTGTGTATCTACAGTACCCAGTTATCATATTTGGACTGTTTTGTTGTTGGGTTTTTTTTAACTTTAGAACAGGCGACAGATGTCTTTTTGCAAATTTATGTGGAAAATTAAAAAAGTTAAAAAAGGTACAAACATGCACTCACAGCTGTCTGTAACTAATGTTACTGTGAGGTGTTACTGAGGTTTACAGGCATTCACAAGGCCACAATCCCATGTTTTTTCATGCAGTGTGGCGCCTTCAGTTAGCTGTGAGCTGTTTCTGTGTGCAGTGGATGCCTCTCTACATGTTATCTCTCACCTCCCGTTCATCTGCTGCCTAATTACTTCCTCATCACATGTCCATGTTGTTCAAATGGTCAGTCGTTCACCTCCAGTGTAGCTGAAAATATTGCTGCTGCCATCGCACCATATGTGTTGTTTTGTTTGTGTCACAGCCGTATCCGTGGCAGCTCCTAATGCGGCCATCTGAACAAGGAGACGCAGAGGTGGTGTGAGAGTTAATATACAGACGAGCCGGTATTAACACTGAGCTTAAAAACATAAAATCAACATTTAGCACCTTGTTTATGGGACCCGGAGTGGCGGCTGGCTGCATCACTGCTAGTTAGCAGGCTAAACTATTAGCAACACTATTAGCAACACTCAGAGATGGAGAAAATGCTGCTAATAGTTTAGCCTTCTGCTAACCATAGCCACAGGCTCACAGTTCTGCAGCTAATTCAAGTTCCTGTTTATGAGCCGCGAATCACAGTCTGTCATCTCAAAGAGCTTCACAGGTCCAGATGTTTGCAAAGAAAACAGGACAGTCATCTACAGAAGCGCATTGCATTCACTGAAAAAAACCCAAACAATGGCACCATAATTATGAGATCCTGATCTCATAATTATGGCATCAGGATCTCATAATTATGAGATCTTAAGACATCCGGAAGAGGTGTGTTTGTGGCTCGTGTGTTGCATAGCAACGCAGGACTGGAGTGTGTCATCTCGTGAGAACAGGTGCCACATGCTGCTCACTACAATGACTGCACGTCCACGGAACGGTAAAATATCTGCTAAATTGTTTGATACTTTCAGTGAAATGGTGTAAGTTGGCTTATAAGTTAGTGGGCACTTTGTTAGACTTATAGATAACCATGAATACATATTCCATACAGCTTTAGTTTGTCGTATGAAACGACATGCCGTAAGAAAGGACCTGGATTTGTGTACAGGCATCAGCTGTACTCCTCGAGGATCTAGGATTCTGAGCAGGTGACGGACAGTTCTTTGACTCACCAAAAGCAGAGCAACTGTGACAGAGCCATACCGAGCAAAGACCCTGTCCTCCACTCTGCACCTCCACCCTGCACCTCCACCCTGCACCTCCACCCTGCACCTCCACTCTGCACCTCCACTCTGCACCTCCACCCTGCACCTCCACTCTGCACCTCCACCCTGCACCTCCACTCTGCACCTCCACTCTGCACCTCCACTCTGCACCTCCACCCTGCACCTCCACCCTGCACCTCCACTCTGCACCTCCACTCTGCCAGCTTTACATGGTGTCCTAAGCACACAAACACACCTCTCCCAGATGTCTTATCTCATAATTATGAGATAGTATTTCATAATTACGAGATCTTATCTCGTAATTATGAGATAAGGTGCCAATTTATTTTTTTTTCAGTGAATGCAATGCGCTTCTGTAGTAATCCTCATTGAACTGCTGCTGAAAAAGCGGCATTGGTCATCAGGCTGAAATGAATGAATCAGGTTCCTGTATGAAAGCCTGTGCATGCTGTGGTGGGAGCTGAGTGATGGAGCTTTAAGAAGATGTTGCACTTTGCTTCAGTTTTTTATTTTTTTTTAAAGTTTTTTTTATTGAAGGACAAATGCAAGTCATACATTGTTACACTTCAAGCAATATTTTCCTTCCACAAACACAAGATGACTGATTCCAAACCAGAAAACAAGGCACAGTACAAAATAAAAATCAATAAAAAAATAAAAAAAATAATTAAAAAATAAATAAAATAAAATTTAGAAAAGGGAGGGTAAAAGTAGGATTGAATAATAACAATAACTCCTATTCAGGGGGGAGTGTTTGAAGGCAGTTAAAGTAGTCTATCAGCCATTTCTTATAGAAGCGGTCTACCGAGCCCCTGAGTGTGAACTTTATCTTCTCGAGAAAAAATACCAGATCTTTGAGCCAAACAGAGGCCGACGGGGGAGTCGGGGATTTCCATCCCAGCAAAATTCTTTGACAAACTAATAAAGACGCATACGCCACCATATCAGACTGTTCAGATGTGTGGGGTCTTCTGAAGCCCCGGACAGTCAAATAAAAGTGCAGGGTTGCAAATCAATCAAGGATCTAAAGACAGAATCCCAGATGTTCTTTAGTTTTGGGCAAAAATGGAACATATGAGCTCGGTCTGCAGTGATCACATCTGTTGTCAATGTTTGGATAGAATACAGTGTAGGACCTTAAACTGTATAAGTCTAAGGCGTGCACAGGACGGTGATGAATATATCCTCTTAAAAACTACATCCCAGAATTCATCTGTAAGTTTTGACCCCAGTTCAGCTTCCCAGGACTTGTTTTAAGAAGAGTATGTGCATCTAATGTCATAATATGATCATATATCTGTGAAATTATACCATTTTTGTTGGGCAAAATCCCCAGACAGTAAATCAGGGGGTGCATGCAGAAAAGATGGAAATTGGACTTGGACGAAGTGTTGTATTTGGAAATATCGGAAAAGATCAATTGTAGACAAAGCGTGTTTGTCCTTCAAGATCTGAAAGCTGGGAAATACATCAGATTCATGGAGGTCTACAACAGACTTCTTTCTTCTTCTTTCTTGGAAAGCACAGTCTATCACAGAGGGAGGGAACACGTGGTTGTTTGATAGTGGAGCTAGCACAGATGGGGTTTCGAATTGAAAGTGCCGCCAGAACTGAAACCAAATTTTAAGGGTGGAAAGTACAGTTGGGTTGGACGTATGTGTAGACGGGGACAGAGGTGGAGACGGACATATTAATGCTGAGAGTGATGTTGAACGGCAAGATTTGGCCTCCAACAGACACCAGTTAGTCTGGGGTCAAGCATCAAACATGTCAGTTTCTGTATATTAGCTGCCCAGTAATAATATAAGAAATTAGGGAGGGCCAAAGACCGAGTCCCCTGGAGCACTGCTCTGCTAATCCTGGAACCCTGTTGCCCCATGTAAAGGCTGAGACGGCCTGATGTATAGAAAAAAGAAAAAAAGATTTGGGTATGAAAAGGAGAAGACATTGAAAGAAATGAATACATTTAGGCAAGATGTTCATTTTCACGCACTGTATTTTACCAACCAGTGATAGGTGTACATTATTCCATCTCTGGAAGTCCAGCTTCATCTGGGACAGCACAGGGGTCAAATGTGCTTTCAAAAGTGAGTCCAGGGAGCAAGTTATATTAACTCTGAGGTATGTAGTCAGATTAAAGGGTCTATTAGCTTGTTGGATCTGCAGAGCAGAAGTGTTGACAGGGAAGCTTTTTTGAATGTTGAGTTTGTAACCTGAGAGGATCCCTGGGATCCTTAGTGCAGAGTCTGTTACATAAAGTAAAAGGTCATCTGCGTATAGAGACACCCTGTACTCCGTTCCTTCATGTTTCATACCGCAGAGAGCAGGGGAGGTCTTTAGTGCGATCGACAGTATGAGAAGAGGGGACAATGGGAAACATATAGACGTGTGCTACTGGTGCAGATGTATGCTTCAGGACAGGTGTACAGAAGAGCAGCACTAAATACCAAAACCACATTTTTGTAGTATTGTGAATAAATATCTCCATTCGACTCCTGCCTTCTCCGCATCTCAGGAGATGACAACTTCTGCACCTTCGAGGGCTGTTTGTGAATCAGGGACGTCACTAGGATTTAAAGACGGGGGGGGCTGAGCCCCCAGGGTGTTGCACTCACATCTCTGTGGTTCTTTAGAACTGCACACGTCAACAACCAGTGATGGTAACAAGTAAAAAGCGACAGACATATTCTCTTCTTCCATTTCTCTTCTGATGAACAAACTGTAATGTTAGCTTTTAGACACACCAGCTGCATGGGGGGGGGGGGGAGTTCTTCTGTAGCCTATGATTACATGTTATCCATCTGCTCATGTAAATGTGTGATAAAGTAACACTGTATCTAATTCCTCTCTCTATTAGATAAGTTGCAGGTCCAAATAATGTTATTTAATTACACTGATTACTGTACTGTACTGTAGATTGGCTCAATGAGAGAGTGACTTTGCTCTGTAGTTTGACTTGCAGGAGCTTTACCTCAAGTAAACGCAGCTAAAGTTAACAGTCATTAACAACTCATTTCACTCTGTGTATCATTCACTACGTTTAATCGATCTTTCTTCTTCATGTGATGGCTCAACTACAGAGCCCCTCAAGGGACATTTTGTGTGAGGAAAAAAAAGCCCTGAGGCGAGTTCATGAACAATTGTGGATCACTGAATGTCCCTCTGGACCTCCTGCCACTCTTTCACCATAAACACCTGCAGGTCATGAATAAAATGTGTGTGTTGTATTCAGTTACTCCTCTTTCATTTCCGAACCACTGAGATAGCTGTATGTGATATTTCAGTACGTTTAGGACTCAATGTGCTCACAAAGCCTCCTGAACAGTATAATATATATATATATCTTTTTACTTTTTCTTCCTCTCTCCATCTTCTGATGGTTTGTTTTCCAAGTGTATGAATATCTGCAGCCATTTACACTGTGAAGGAGGGAAACAACCAGAACCATCATTTTATATAACAAATAATAATAAACAATAACGACAAATTATATTGTTATTTATTTAAACTCATATTCTTGCTTTTTTTTTTTTATAAATAAATAAATAATATTATTATTAAATTATTATTATTATTATTATTATTATTATTATTATTATTATTATTATTATTATTATTGTCATTATTATTTGGGGGGGCTCCAGCCCCCCTAAAATAGGCCTAACGACGTCCCTGGAGTGAATAATATTTAAAAGCGATCGGATGTTAGAAACAGATCTGATCCTCTGAGATGACTCTGAGAACACCTTGGCCAATATTTTCACATCAACATGAAGTGAAGATAAAATAAAGATATTGTGCAGGAGGAGCTGCAGTTGGTGGGGTCTTGAGGCCTGTGTTAGTGTGGTCGGTAAAATCCCACGCTCTGTGGACTCACTGAAGACATTTAAAGAATCAGTGAGGTACCGTCTGCACCAGGAGCTGTGCAGCCTTGATGGCTGGAACTACTTCTTCCAGAATGCACGACTGATGATTACGGAAGAACACCTCCAGGTCTACAGTGTCTGCCTGTTCTGACTGGTACAGAGAAGAGTAGAATGATTTGAAAGCTACATTGATTTCAAATAATTTATTAGATGAGTCACAGATCTGCGGGATCATACGGGACGCTGCTTCTTTGTTTTAATTGGTGGGTTAGAAGCCGACGAGCTTCATCGCTGTATAAAGACCCTCGAGTGTGCAGGAGCAGTTGCTCAGTCTTCCTTGTGGACAGTAAATGAAACGCAGCCTGTAGGCTCAGTGGTGTTTTGTATTGGTCTGGAGTGGGACCAAACTTTTAATGTTTCCCATAATAAGGAGTGTGAGACCGAATCACTTTTGTTGATGTCAATAAATGTATCAGTGGAGATGGTCGCAAAACACTTTGTCTGATAAGAGGAGAGGGTGAAGTCTCCACTGGGGAGAGCACGATCACAAATAACAATCGCTAAATAATCTGAAGAGACTACGGCTGGGAGAAGTGTTTTGTCTATAAAAAAATAATCTATGCAAGAAAAGGAATGATGGACAGGAGAAAAAAAATAAAATTCCTTAGCAGTGGGATTGTTAAATCTCCAGGGAAATACATAACTGTTTTGATCCATAAATAGAAAACAACTGGACTTTTCCCCCGACAAGAGAAAGATCAATAACAACATTTTGCAATGTAAATACAAAGAGGATGATCTTGAGCAATACAGTCGGAAGGAAAACGTCAGAATCAGCGGTATCGAGGAGGAGCGGGAGTGTGCAGGGTCGCTGCAGCCGCTGGCTCGGAGGTTAAACAGCACCACGTATCAACGGCACACCGGCTCGCAAGTGATCGTCAGATTTGTGACCAAGAAAGAAAGCTGATCTGATGATGAACAAGAAGAAATTAAAAGAAAAGGAGATGTTACAAGAAAGTATTCACCTGCGAGGATCTCACAAATCTGAGGTTTCAGCTGTTCAAATGCGCTAAAGAGAAACGCGAATACACATTCATCAGAGAGTAATCTGCAAAAAAGATGGCAAATACATCACCATATGATTGGATATGACGATGCTGATTATAAAACATTTGGGGTACAAACTGGAGGCCAACGTCAGGATCTGCAGATAATTACCCTAAATGTATGTGGCATAAGAACTAGAAATCCCAGATTTCATTAGAAGTGTAAAAACATGATGTCCTGTGCTTCAGTGAGACAAAAACAGAGGACGCAGACAAACCAGATTTGACAGAAAAATATAATCATATGGGCTTTCAAATGTTTATCACCGACACAACCTCACAAACTGGTGGTCAGGCAGAGTCATAATCACAGGAAGTAATGCTGCTGAGGACAAGTGAGTCCACAATAAAGTCCACAGTGACACATGCGTCTGTGTACAAATCAACAGAAATATAGTGAACTATGAGAAAGACTTGGTGATTCTGTCAGTTTACATCAGTGTGTTGAAAGCTGTTCTTCACCTCTAATGACACAAACGATCTGCTCAGTGGGGACATGAATGCACGGACTGAAGAAAGAGACGGTTGGGTTATGGACAAGTGTCCGATAGATGAATGGGACGTGGACGAAAAACATTGTGCACTGCCAAAAAACTGGACCTGGCTCAAATACCATTAAGAAGAAAGTCAATGGACACATGTAGAGAGCGTGGTGGCGATGGCACCGCCCTCTCACATATCTGCAACAACCTTGTTATCTGAAGATACATATGTAGGGAAGATGACCTCACTGATAACACTGTGACTGACTGCATGATACGCTCTCCTCATATACAGGCCAGAGTTGAAGACTTTGATCGCCTGTTTTCAGATCAGCAGTGTGTTGATGAATTGTTGTTTTGTGGGAACTATAAAAGCTATAAGAAGGAATGAGTGACTCAGCGTGAGTTCATACAGGATCCTGTTAGAAAAGATGAGAAAGGAATCAGCAAATGGCACAAGGAGAAGAGAGATGGATATATAGATAACATACAATTAAGTAATTTGGATAACTTGTTACAAAAATGGGATGATATGACCTTGGATGAAATAACTGATGGAATATGCAGAATCATGACTGATAGTGCGAGAGTCACCTTCCCTAGAAAGTCACAGGAAAAAAATAAGAAAAGACACAGTATGGTTTAATTTTGAATGTAGAGATAAAAGCCAAAAAGATGCATAATACATGTAAAAGTGTGGGAAACTGGGATAACTTAAGGGCTAAAAGTAAAGAATATAAAAGGGAGTTGATTAAAACACAGAGAGCCAATAGAAATAAATTTAACAGTGAACTCAGGAAAATGAAAATGAAAAACCCCAAATTAAACTGGGATAAGTTGGTAACAGCAAGGATAAAGAAGGTCCTGTTTTTATAATCACTTCAGAGGACTGTGAGTCCCAGAGAGAGCTGACAGAGGGGGCAGCAGTGAGCATACTGGGGCATTAAACGCTGATTTCACAGAGCAGGAAATCTCAAAAGGTAGAGTGAGCCTAAGACTGCTGGTGTAGACGAAGTCCTGAATGAAGAGCACAGCCTGTATATTGTCACCTGTTTATGTTAAATTGTTTAATATGATCATGAGCTCAGGGAAAATCCCTAAAAACTGGGTCACTGGGCGTATTGTCCCTATTTATGAGAGGAACGGGGACATTAATGATTGCAACAACCATCGGGGTATTACACTTCTCAGGAAGCTTTTCACCAATATATTGAATGTAAGGTATAATTTCTGTGACGATAATTGTATTTTGAAGGAAAACCAGGCAGGCTTTCGAAAAGGATACTCCACGGTCGATCACATGTTTGTACTTAAACATGCTTTAAGAAAAGGAGCCTGTTTTGCTCTTTTATTGACAATAGAAAAGCATTTGATACAGTGTGGAGAGATGCACTGTGGTTTAAACTGCAGAAATCATGTATTAACGGCAGACTGTTTAATGTTATTGTGGATTTATACAACCATATTAAGTCGTGTCTTTTGTTAAAGGAGACAAATCTGAGTATTTCACAAGCTTGACTGGGGTCAGACAGGGTGAAAACCTATCCCCACTATTATTTGCACTATTTATTAATGAT
>JAOVVB010137738.1:0-12121 GCA_028570985.1 Heterobranchus longifilis
ACAGAACAGAGATAAGCAGCCAGTTTCATCACAGACCTCAAGCCTGAGAGAAGGAGGTTTCAGGAAAAAAAGGACATTGCAGCAGGTAGCATGAAATATTTTGATGGAGAGGCTCTCCTGCTGTCTTGTTGCAGATAGTCAGCGGCTGTGAGTCACACTTGGATTCTCTAGTGTTTTCTACAATGCCTGAAGCTCACCATGACATACAGGATTTAATGTTTTGAATGCTTTAGAGCCAAGACAAATGTAATCTTAACATCAACTTTTTCCCACATGGCCATCTATCATCTATATATCAGTCCACACGTTCACCCTTCTGCAGCTCGTGTGTGCAAGCTGGAGGAGCTGTTTATACGTGTATGGATGTGTGTGTGTGTGTGTGTGTGTGTGTGTGTGTGTGTGTGTGTGTGTGTGTGTGGAGACATGCATGGATGTGTTTACACTCCAATCAATATTCCTTGTAGTCTCGGGACAAGCGGCACGATTCGGCTCACGTTCCTCCCCTCTGACAGCCGTGACAAAGCAAACAGCAGAATATGGATCAGCACCGCTGCTGTCCACCTGCTGCAGGCCGTGTTGTGTTGACTAAAAAGCTCATATCTGAGAAGCTCTTCTTTACTCTGGTTTTTTTTCTGAGTGCGTCACTGTCCTATACACATCAGAATCAAAGGCCCTGTAATTCATGCAAAGTACGGCCTCAGTGGTGCCGTGGATTGATTTCAGAAAAGGTGTGGAGGTTTTCGTCACGCATGAACAAAAACCAAAAGGGACTGAAAGACTTATATGGCACAGCAACTATTGATTGCAGCTTTTTTTTTAAGTTTGTGACCCTAAAAATTAAGCGTGGGGGGAACTTGCTAAAATATCCACTATCACAAGGTCTGTAAACTTAATAAGGAATTTGATTTTAAGAAACATCTTTTCATGTTATGTAAGTTGCAATTCTTTAAAAAGAACAACAGTGATTTGAAGAGTATACAATCTTTCATAAATTCCAACAAGTTTTCTAAACCATACGACCATCGGTCGATTGTTCAGTCTGCCCTCCACAGGAACGTCCTCACACCTAAACAGCCGCAGTTTAAAACACGTGGTTAATGTGAGAAACGGTCGCAGTTCAGTGAGGTTTCGGCACCAAAACTACTTTATGTTTAAGCAACAAAAATACTTGGTTAAGTTCAGGAAAAGATTGTGGTTTGGGTTAAAATCAGGACATTTATTACTCTACTTCACTTCTGCATGTAAGTAAAAGACGTCATTACGCACCTGACGTAGTTACGTTTGTTAAGTAAAGTTAAAATAACTCAACGTTGCTTTTGACTTTTAGTTTAGTCTCCTGCACCCCGCCCGCCCTAAACACACTTTCTTGTTGTTAATACTACGTTACATGACTTCCTGTTTTGTCTATGGGGTCATTTCTGCAGGGAGGACAATCACTTATTTTACTTATGCGGATGTGTGAGCACAACTTTAAAACATTGTGTAGGTTATTTATTGCTGGACGTGGTTTTATGTCGCATAACAGGAAGAACAACATCAACTCACTTGATGCAAAATAACAATTCTCATCACTGTCTAACAAAGCAATGCATTCTCATGAACATGTCATATAATATCCTACAGATAGGTATGCACAATAATTTGTTATGATATCATACATGCTTTCCGCTGTGTTTTCCACCCGTTTTAAACACACACATGTTCTGCCCTCCGCTGTGTTTTTTCCGCCGTCATTAACGTTGTGAAACTACTTCGGATGGTTTAGTCAACAAAAACACTTTCTTAGGTTTAGGCAACAAAACGACTTGGTACGGTTAGTAAAAAAAAAACACTGGGATTGCATTAAAATCCCGACTTCCGTGTTGCGTTTTAAATACGTGTGCCGGTCGCGTGATACACACGCCACTAACGTCGTGATTAACGTTGTGAAACGGGACTACTTCGGTATGTTTAGGCAACAAAACAACTTGGTATGGTTAGTAAAAAAAAACCCACTGGGATTGCATTAAAATCCCTACTTCCATGTTATGAATACAGCTGTCTCACACAAAAACACAACATATGCTGGATGCAGTTATGTCGTGATGTGACATCAGAGGTCACATGACTAATGAATGGAGTTTAAAAATGACAACATTGACATTTATTTTCAAACGGGCCGCGAACTCCGGTCTCCTGTGTGAGAGTCCTGTGTGTGATTGATCCGGCCACCCGCCCTGAACTTTACTGTATCTTTTAAACAACAACACCTCACTTCCTGTTTAAGCATCACTGGCTGCATACTGGTTTGATGAGGCTACACTGACTGGAGGGTGCCGTCTACAAATAAAATGTTATTTTGGGACATTGCAACCTGGGCCTCATGTCTCACAATTACATAGGTTATGTACGAATTCAGCCTGATCTCACAGAAATACGTGAAATGACTAGCGACCTCTTAACACCGAAGTACGTGGTGGGGTCACATATTGTGTTACAATTACGTGCTGCCACCACGAGTACAATGTCAGTGAAAGTCTATTAGGATCCTTTGCCATGGTGGACACTGTCACAGTCTGGCTCTGTGCCCCCTGACATTTTAGTTATTTTCTCCTTTTATTCAGAGCTTTTGGTGTTCTTTGTTTTTCTCTGTTCTGTAAAGCACTTTGAATTGCCTTGTGTATGAATGGTGCTATACAAATAAATTTGCCTTGCCTTGCCTTGCCTTGTTGCATTATTCATTCATGTTTAGTCTGTTTCCTATTTTATTTTGAAGGTTCAGTCCTCATGTGTCATGTCTTCCTTTACTCCAGTTGATTTTTCCCACTTGTGATTGTCTGCCCTGCCCTGATTAGTTTCACCTATCCCTCGCTAGCCCTGCCTTGCTCCCTGTGTGTGCCTGTGTCCTGATTGTTTCACTTGTGTTTAATTACCCAGCTTCCCTTGTGTTAGTTGTCTTTCCCTTGTCAGTGTTGGATCGTCTGCCTTCATTGCCTGTCCCCATGTTCCTGCATTCCCTGTGGTTTCGTTATTCTTTGGATTCCTGCCTGTTAGTTTGGACCTGTAAGTGTATTATTTCTTGTATAAATCATTGAACCATTGCTGCCTCTCCTCCTTATCTCTGCGTTTGGGTCCAAGCCTTTTTTCCACAGAGGCAGACTTTACCATTAGGCAAAGGTCGCCAATTGTCTTGGGCCCCAAACCAACTAACCAACTAACAATGTAAGTTAAGAGTTGCTGCTGCTGATACTGCTGCTGCTACATGCAAGACTTTACAGGATAAATAAAGTGATACTGCTGCATCTAAGACTTTACAGGATAAATAAAGTGTTGTTGCTGCATGCAAGACTTTACAGGATAAACAAGTGATACTGCTGCATCCAAGACTATAAGACAAATAAAGTGTTGCTGCATGCAAGACTTTACAGGATAAACAAGTGATATGGCTGCATGCAAGACTCTACAGGATAAATAAAGTGATATTGCTGCATGCAAGACTCTACAGGATAAATAAAGTGATATTGCTGCATGTAAGACTTTACAGGATAAACAAGTGATACTGCTGCATGCAAGACTTTACAGGATAAATAAAGTGATACTGCTGCATGCAAGACTTTACAGGATAAATAAAGTGATACTGCTGCATGCAAGACTTTACAGGATAGATAAAGTGTTGCTGCTGCTGCATGCAAGACTTTACAGGATAAATAAAGTGATACTGCTGCATGCAAGACTTTACAGGATAAATAAAGTGTTGTTGCTGCATGCAAGACTCTACAGGATAAAGTGATATTGCTGCATGCAAGACTTTACAGGATAAATAAAGTGATACTCCTGCATGCAAGACTTTACAGGATAAATAAAGTGATACTGCTGCATGCAAGACTTAACAGGATAAATAAAGTGTTGCTGCATGCAAGACTACAGGATAAATAAAGTGATATTGCTGCATGCAAGACTCTACAGGATAAATAAAGTGATATTGCTGCATGCAAGACTTTACAGGATAAATAAAGTGATACTGCTGCATGCAAGACTTTACAGGATAAACAAGTGGCACTGCTGCCAAGTGATACTGCTGCATGCAAGACTATAAGACAAATAAAGTGTTGCTGCATGCAAGACTTTACAGGATAAATAAAGTGTTGTTGCTGCATGCAAGACTCTACAGGATAAATAGTGTTATTCGACCAAACATAGAAGACAAGATAGAAGACAAAATACCATTATCAACTTCTATCAGAGAACCTGCTGGAAAATCAAGACATTTGTAACAGAATATTATATATTTTATGAGTTTTGTGATTCCATAATTAACCTCTTATTGTCTTGTGTTTTGTCTTCTCACTTTAGTAAAAGATAGAAGACAGAAGACCATAATCAACTTCTATCAGAGAATCTGCTGGGAAATCAAGGTAAATGATGACAACCAATGACAGATCGTCTATGTAAATGGACAGTAAAGTACAATCATATCGTACAGAGATCATATTGTTTGTGAAAATAAGATTTTACTGTGGGTTTATTAAATGGGATATATTTTGTTTTGTTTATTTTACAGATGCAGTTCCAGGTGTGAAGAACCACTGAAGAGAAGAAGTTAAAAGTAGGATTTTCTTAGATAAATAAGGAGTGAAAAAGGGGGACAACAACGGACGCAGAAGGCCCCATTCCTGTGTTTGCCTTGGCCCAAAATCTGGTTTTCCATACACCGTGACAAACACACCAATTCCCGGAGTTTGTGTCCTGATTGAAACAAAATTTTCTGTCATTTTCATATCCTGTAAGTGTCCCAACATACTTTAAGTTACATAAGATATTGAATCCAAACCATGATGGTTTTTTATAAACCTCCCGACGTGTTTTCTGTGCCTAAACCGAAACTCACGGAAATGTAGATTATTTTTTTGTTGTGGTGGCAACGCGTCATTTTAACCGTGGTGGCACCACCTTAGTCTTGCATAGCCAGACCTATCTCCACAGTGCTGTGTCTGGATTGAATGTCTTTCACTCTGGTATAGTGGAAAAAACTCCCTGGCCTGTTTATTTTTCTTTAAACCAATCACAGTCGCTCCGGCTGCAGAGAAGGGACTTTGAGAACCACATGGAAGGAAGGAGGGACTTCTCCTCTTGGCGGAAGTATAAGGTTTAATGCCGACACTGCTTACATACCCAGTCAGAATAGCACCACCTAATTTGACATAGTGGTGGCATCACGTAATTGTAACACAATATGTGACCACGTAATTTGGTGTTAAGAGGCCATGGTCATTTTTCACATTTCTGTGAGATCAGGTTGTATGCATTACCAGTGCATTACTTTTCGTAGTAATTGCTACGAACAGCGAGCAAGACCAGCCTGATCAGGGGGCTTCGTCTAGACTTTTTAAGGATCCGTGGGAACCCTGCTTCCTACTGAAATATCACCAACAGCAATGTGTGATGCTTTTTGTTGTACAATAAGCTGTCTGGTCTGTGGCTATTCCAACATGATTAACATATAAATGCTTGTAGGTTGTAGCAATCTCATTTTCTGCTTCCTCTAACTGTAGTTCTTGCTGTCCGTCTCTCTCGTAGCTGTGAAGGAAACATGTCGGCATGAAATCACATTGTCTACTCTCACCTGTGGGAATAGGAAAAATAAATAAACTGGCAAAACAGGCCCTAAAAAGTGTGATTACTTACTGTTCCTCTCTGCCTCACACACTTGGATGAAATATTCCTGATAAATAAATCAGTGCGCGCGCACACACACACACAGAAACATGCAAGACACTGTCAACATCCTGATTCCGTTGCCCTCTGGACTGATTTCACTCTCATGCATAATGCATGAGCTAAATGCTTAAGTTGAATTATTAGGATGTTTTATTCAGGAAGGGGCCGCGGCTGCCTCTTCTCTCCCCGTTAAGGACGGCTGGGTCGGTGGGGGGGCGAGGCGCCTAAGCACTCGGGCACTGTGGAACATGATTTGGATTAATTAGTAATGGTGAGTGTAAGGTGCTGGAGATGTAGCATTAATGTAGACAGGCTGAGGGCTGCGCTGCTGCAGATGCTTCCTCTTATCTGCAGAGTAGAAGGGATGTCAGGGTCAGAGTTTAATCCTCAGGTCAGTGGAGCCACGTGCAGCAGCAGCGTACAAATTCAACAGTAATGGCATTTACTCTATTACATTTCATTAGATATAGACTGATGCACAGATCAGTGGTTGTCTAATCAATGCTCTCACAAATGGCAAGCAGTTTGTAAATGCAGGTTGAACACTCTATATTAAATGTAACTTTCAAATGTGTTTTTGATGAAAAATGCAAATACTTTTAAATACATATATTTGTGGACTTTTATTACATATATGCAGTGGCTGTAACGGGGGTGGGGTGTGAGAACCCAATAGCAACACCCAGGACAACAAGAATAATGAACAGATATTATTTATTTGTGTGATGGGCAGTTACACACAGGCACTATTACAGCTTAATACGGGCAGATAAGCACGAGTCCACGTGAGAGCCCAAGGCTCACAGCAGCGAGTCGGGGAATCCCGGAAATTGTTCCACCGCCGAGAGACGGACGGTGAAACAATAGGGCGAAGCAGAGAAGCCACGGACAGAGGCAGGGGAGAGTCAATGCGCCAGCCTGTTGGTGCGCTGAGAGAAGACGGGAGTCTCCGCAAAATCGGGGGAAAAAACGGGGAAACAAAAGCCGACACTCACACTCAGAAGAGCCGGGAAGACGCTGAGCAGCCACGGACAGAGGCAGGTGAACGCCAGGAAGGGACGAGGCAGGAATCGAGGTCGGGGACAGAAGGCTGGAGCGTTTGTCAGGCCGGCGGCAAGAGAGATGAGTCGGAGACAGGCAGGGTCGAAACCGGGTAAGCAGTCCGTGGTTCAGTGCGGGAAAGCTGTGCATGGCAGGGAGACAATCTGGCAGTGAATGAATGGGATGACGTGACTTAAATACAAGGTGGAAGTCTGAGTGGCGGGAAACCGGCTGATGAGGTGGGAGTGGCTGTGAACAAGGCTGAGACAAGGGCGTGTGAGCAGAGTGCAGGCAGAACAGACTGTGACAGTGGCTGTGAACAAGGCTGGAGCAGGGGCAAGTAGTGAGCCTCTGCTCACTACTTGCCCCTGCTCCAGCCTTGTTCAGGCAGAGCAGACTGTGACATCTTGACGCAATTGGATAGACCTGCAACCAATCAGAGCAATGAAACGAGACGTACAACTTTAAATTATATTAAAGAAATTTTGGACCAGCTCTGTGTCATCTTGGTGTTGATGCTCTGTGTATGAATAGGTGGCATTTGGCTGCCCTCGGTGGTCGCGGTACATGGAATGGTGATCTGAGATCTGCCAGGTGTCTGCGTCATCCCCATTTCAGATGATGGCTGTGTACAATGGGCACACACTGGGGGATCTCGGCGGACCTCCAGTGCTTGGCTCCGCGGAGAATTTGTGGACGGAGGCCGGGCACCATTTATTTACACACGGAGCTCACTATAGGATGACAGAGCTGGATTTAAATCAGCAAAATATCTCTTTAAGGCTTAAAGTTATGCATAATTAAGGGTATGGCGGCTTTGAGTGACAGGTGCAAGTCGGTCCACATGCAGCCGCAGACGAACGTGAAGGAAGGTGAACTTCCAAATATGGAGCTTCTTGGTCCCGCCCTACTGTGCTCTGATTGGAAGCGAGTTTTCGCTGCAGGATGTTTACCTCATGTTTACCCAAGCACGGAGCCTCATCCCTGTGGTGGATTTGGGCAAATGTCGTGCCAGCTTTCTGGAGCTCCACAATGTCACGGCTTTTTTCAGTGTCTCACCTGTGGAGGGGAGGCAGAGGCAGGGGAGTTTTACACAAGAATGGGCCGGGTTTCTGGAGGTTCTGGAGTTACAAAATGACACTTTTTTCCGGGCTTTTTTCAGAGTGTCTCCCTGGTGGATGGGAGACTGAGGCAGGGGAGTTTTACACAAGCATGGACCGGGTTTCTGGAGGTTCTGGAGCTCGAACATGACACGCTTTTCCGGGCTTTTTCTCCCCGGTGGAGGGGCTCCACCCGGTCGTAGTCCAGCAGCGGGTGGGTGGTTTACACAGAGACTCAGCAGAACTAGTTAAAAGTTTGAATCTGTCTGAACTCGTCAGCTGATATTGATACTGCATGGGGCAGTATTTTTTTTTGGCTCTTCAGAAACCTATGACATCACAGGGACTATGTCCATATTTTATACAGTCTATGGTACAAATCTTGGGGTGGAAGGACATGAGTGCGTGGTAAGCACTCATGGTGAGCACTGCAATCAGACAGCTTGTTCAATATCATCTCCTCATGAACTCCATGTAATGGAACTGTTAACATATGAAAACAGTGCACAACAGTGAATCCAAGCCACTGGCCATCTTTTAGCTATTTATTAACCGCTCTTTGTTCTTTCTCTATTTGCAGCCATCTGTCTGAGCCCCAACCCTCAGTCTTCTTTCATCTCTGTATCTTTAAAGCCAGGACTGCATTATTCATTATGAAAATTGACTTGGCATCAATGATGTGGGCTTTCACACACATGCCCAATTTCAAAGTGATTACAAATCCTTTTTAGTTGAAGGAACAAGAGCAACATTTGAAATGATGAGGACGGTGCAGGATAATACAGAATCTTGTATTGGCCCAACTGTGTACATGAGCTTTTAACATTTAAAAGCATACATACGTAAATTAACCAACAAAAAAGTTATCATGTTGGTAACATGATGGCAGGCGCTTTCAAAAAATACCTGGCAGGTAGAGATGCACCAATTTCAATTTTCTTGGCCGATTCCGATTTTCTCTTTGAACTATAATTTAAAATCTTTGTGTTTTTCTATGTTATCATAAGTTAAAATCATTAAAAGTGCCGTTTAACATAAATAAAACATCATACAAATGATTGTCAATGTAAAAAAGTATAATTTGATCTCATTTATATGCATATGGAATATGATGCACTATCCCAAACAAGATTTTGCATAGGGCCCCCAAAAAGTTAGATACGGCCCTGCTAGCTGCGGTGAAAGTTTCCAGAGCTGCAGGAGGAGACGCAGCTGTTAGGAGCAACATGTTGCCACAGATATAATGTGATGGATAGATCTCATTGCAGCAGAATTGCGTCTCATAGGGAGGAAGAGGAGTCAGTGAGTAAGTGACTAACGTTAAAACATGATTTGAGCGGTTGGAGTTTTGACTGTTAGTTAATGTAATGTTACCGTCAGATCAGTCACTGTAAATGCATCAGCTGCTGACTAGCGGTAACTTTTTTTACTGTCAACATCAAACAGTTAACATTAGTTATTAACAGTTACAGCAAGCTTATATTGACTTAGAGCAGCATACCCCGACATGTCCCTTTCTCTCTTTTCCTGTCTGTCTACCTCTCACTCGCTAACGTGATGAGTTAATCCTTAAAAGAGTTTGCTACATGTATAACACATTTTAGTTTTAAAAAACATCTATTGTAGCCTACACTGCTGGGAACCTGCTCTCTGAGAGCCTCTGTGCTGCAGCTACCTCTCATTGTATGTGCACAGCCTGCGCTTCATGTTGTCTGTTCGTTCTTTGCTCTTCTTTTATGAAGAAATACTCTCCAGTTCTGATATAACAGATGCTGTTGCAGCATCTAACCTCATTGTTGTTTTGAACAAACGGCTGCCCAGCACACAGACCTAAACCACGACTAGCAGCTCTCACAGGACGCTGATTGATCTGAACTGCTGGTGGTTCTGACACAAGCACAGAAGCTTGACCAGATGGATTTGCATGATCACGTGATATTGCGAGAAATCAGCCGCCATGCAAGGTAACATTAATTGTAGCTGGATCTAGTATTATTGAAATGGGGCCAATCAATTCAATTCTATGTTTATGTCTGATGACGTAAACATAGAACACACATTTCAGTTCTGATACCGATCCCTGGGCTTTGAGTATCGGCCGATACCGATTACCGATCTTATACTTAACGAGTGGCCCCAGTACCGAGGGCAACACATGGTGTGGTTAGGAAAAATCACTTTTTCATAATCACGAAGAAGAAGATGAAGATAGATAGAAGATTGAAGTACCGGGGCCGCTCTTAAGTATCAGATTGGTAATCGGGATCGGCCGATACTCAAAGCCCAGGGATCGTATCAGAACTGATAAAGTCAGAGCAGTGCATCCCTAATTAATTGCAGTGAAGCAAACGTACAATGTGATAGATCAATCAACAATTTTTACCTGGTGAGCTGAATTAGACAGACCTTAGTTGGCTTACCAGATAGAAGAGTGTGGGCCTCACTTCCCCTTGTCCTTTTTTGGGTCCCCATTCTCAAAGTCCCTTGCGCGATGATGATTCTACAGCAGTTTATTTAATGAAGTTTCAGTCATCAGTTTAATGTTTTCATTTCACATTTTTGGGAACAGGGCAGCGGCGAGGGGCACTTCTGCCAAAATGGGCCGAGCAGGAAAAGCTCTACTGGAGCGCATTCATCCGTGGTGTGTTTACGGTGGCATCATCAACAAGTCAACCAACATCACACAGATGATTTTATTGTGACCTCTCACTGGTTCCAGTTAGACAGGTTGCTTTTGAATGGCAGTAATAAATACAGAAGATGAACATACACTGTGTTCAAAGAGTAACCTACACATCTGCCACTTTAATTTCTCACCGAGCCAAAGCAAATACCAGGGATAATAACTAGAAGAGAGCCACTGTTACTGAAAATATCCCTGCTGTCTGTATCGGAGGTGGTGCAGCTGTTTGAAAGAGAATAGAGGTCTCAGCAGGGCTGAGAGGCAGGAGGAGGTGTATTTATCCTCCCGCTGAGAGCAGAGCTATTCTGCAGCGCTGAAACCCTCACTGTGCTGTTCAATCCAGGGGGGAAACTCCCCCATCTGTTTCGCTGCAGGGAAAATCTCATTTAGCTGAATGAGACGGCCTCAGTGATCCTGGCAGCTTCATGAGATGGTGTGTGTGTGTGTGTGTGTGTGTGTGTGTGTGTGCGTGTGCGTGTGCGTGTGCGTGTGCGTGTGCTCTCTCTGTAGTCTCATAGAGACGGTGGTGTAAAAACACCAAAATGTACACAAAAGGCACATAGTGACTATAGTAGCAAGTTGATGGGAATACCCTGTTCTATGCTGTTAATTATTGAAAGACCTTCTGACACCGACTCTTACCGCTATGATTGTCTGCTATGTGAATTACTCTGTTAGTGTGTTCTTAGAAGTGGCCAGTCTTTAAGAGTAGTATCCAGGAGAACAAGCCCCTGGCGTGACGCCGAGCCCCTGGCGTGACGGAAATTCCAAACTTTTGTATGATGCACAAATATATGTCCTATATACTTTTTCTGGACAACTGTACAAACATTTGGGGGTTTTTAAAAAAAGAAAAAGTTATTATTACACATTGTTTTATTGTAATAATTGGCATCATACAGTCTATTTTCCGTTAATACTAAAAAAAATTAAAAATTAAAAAAAACGTTTGTCATTTCCGTCATGCCAGGGGCACTTCCGTCATGTCAGGGGCTTGTTCTCTACATCTGCAGCTGGATAGTATTGGTCTTTAAAGGATATGGCTGGTGATAATCTCTATTATTATTGTCAATAAATCCCATGAAAAGACCAAAATCAACAACAAAAAAAGATTCTACTTAGGGCTGCACAATATATTGTTTTTTCATCATCATCGCAATATCAACTTGCGCAATAAACACATTGTGGAAGACTCTCAGGGATTTTTTGAGTTAGTTAAAAGAGAGTATTGGTAGAAAATGGCTCTTTAAAATGTAACTATCATTCTTTTTTTTTTAAATGGTACCTTTTGTGTTCAGTTCAATGTTCAATTAGTTCAATAAAATGTCAGAAATAACTTCCTTTCAGTTTTTTTAATTCAACAAGCAATTTGTTGTATTTTAGCAGGATACTGAAAGCAGCAGAAAGGCAGAACTGATATGTTTATTTATCACAAGAAATATTGCAATATTCAACAATGTTATGGCATATTGCATATTTTCCTCATATCATGCAGCCCTAATTCTACTAAGTATCGCCTGTGTAGCCAAAGCCTATAGATTTGTTGTTTTACAGACCTTCATTGTGGTCCAAAAACTGTTGCTGCACTGGGTGATATGTT
>JAOVVB010137749.1:0-12121 GCA_028570985.1 Heterobranchus longifilis
AATCGCTTGGTAGGATTTGAGAACAATCACTTTGACAGTCAACATTTTGAAGCTGTATTTATTTATTTTTAGATAGCAGTTCAACCCGTGGAAATCTAAAAATTGGACGCAGCCCCCCGTTCCTCTTGGGACCCAAGAAATACGACTGTAGTAGCCTGAGACTTTGTCTGGTAGGGGAACATGTTCTATGGCCACTTTTCCGAACAACTTCTGTCAGCAGATGTGCCCTTTCCGGTTTCACGGAAGTGGAGACCACGCCGTTGAAACGCGGAGGGCGATGTGAGACTGAATCCTGTAGCTTCCCTCTACAGTGCTTAGTACCCAAGGAGATATACTTGGCAGTAGCTTCCACGCTTCCAGTTTCTCCGAAAGGGGCAAAAGTCTCGACGGTTTGGTTAAACGGGGGGGATGTTAGATGTTCGGCATCCTGAAACATGGCAGAGAAAAACCGAAGAGCTAACACTTTATTGGAGACCGGTGTTGCCCGAAACACCAGTGGTGGCGGAGCATGAACACTGACCTCCTGGGGTTGCCAGAGAGAACATTTCATTCTCGAAAGGAATTCTACGTGCCTCTCCCCATTGGGGGGCTACCCCCATGGTCCTGGGCACATGAGCCTCAGGACTTCTTTGTAAAGAAGACAGTATGCCGATACGACTTTTTTGAGGTGGATTGCGCCGCACCCCAATCTTTACGAGGGGGTGCCGGCTTAAAACACTCTCCTTGTGTGCTTTACGCCTCGCAAGAGTCAGACCCGGTCAAGACTGGTTGGCCGACAGTCCCGACTCTTGAGCGCGGTGGGGAAGGAATTTCCTGAAGGCTTGTTCATATAACTTCGCCTCACGAACTTAGTGGCGACCAAGTTACCAGCGTAGCCAAACAGGCCGGAAGACGAGATGGGGGCATCAAGGAGGAATGCACGATCCTTATCCTTGATGCCCGTGAGATTCAACCACCAGTACCTCTCCGAGGAAAACCATCGCAGCGATAAAACAGCCGATAGCACGAGCCGTCTGCTTTGTTGCACGAAGAGACAAGTCTGTGGCCCAGCGTAATTCCAGAACTCCCTATCTTCCAGAGCCCCGCCAGTGCTCAAGTCTCTCAGCAGGTCAGCCTGGTAGGCTTGCAAAACCGTCATGATGTGCAGTGGAGCACCAACCTGACCTGCTGCCTGAAAAGCTTTTCCCTCCAGGGAAGATGAAAGTCTACACAGCTTGGAAGGAAGTGTTAGCTTTTCAGGGAGGATGATGTCCCAGGAGAGAGATAGCCTGGAAGCGTCTCTTCTATCTGGGCGTCATCATATAACCCCGCGCTTCCACATCAACTATATTTAAATAAATAAATAAGTCGATGGCACGAAAACACGGGATGAATACAGCTTACTCCATGAAAGGGTTAACTCATCATGGAGATTGCTAAGAAAAGGGAGAGAGCGTCATTGAGGCTCCGCCCCCCGGCCACCCGACAGAACCTGTCGTCTAATGTCGAGTGCTTGGAGGCTATTTTCATCTCCGCGGAAGCGAGAGAGGATGTCTATCCTTGCCCATTCACAAGAAGCGCCAGGGCGCACTTGAGAGCAGATGGAGGAATTTCCCGATCCGGCGAGGGCGCGAGAGAAAGGAGGGGAATCCGTGGAACCCGCCGTGCTCTTATCCGGTTCTGCTTACAGGCTGTCCAATTAAAGGAGGGTTCTGTTTGGTTCGTTGTCTGGGTTCCTGTTTCTTTTTAATGTTCATTAACAGTTTACATCTGTACACATGTTATGCCTGCAAATCCCAAAACATGACGATAGAACTTGATTATGATGATTTAGGCCCTAGTGTGTATGTCTCTGTGTCTGTGTTCCCGTGTGAAATGTCCTCAAGGAATTTACAGCTTCAAGCATGAATTTTAGAAATTAAAAATATGGTTTATAAAATTTCTTAGCTGCCTAATGAGGTAATTGGAACTATCAAAAATATGAAAAAAAACCATTTTGTTAGGTTATTGTCATTTTCCAGGCTTCTCTCTCCATGTTTCCCCCATCTCACTCCTCAAACTTTCAGAGCCCATTAGTTTCCCTGAAATGCTTTTGTTTCCCTGATTTCTATAGGAATTCTTTAGGGTTCTTGATACATCATCGACAAGTCCAGGTTTGATTTAGCTTGGCAACAAAAGGTCCTAATGGAACTGTTTCTTCTAATTACTGTAGTTCTCTTTTTTACTGAAAAATTAACTTTGCCTGGAAGCCCCGCATCTGTTTGTCTTTTATCTATGACGAATTTTATTTCTAAACAAGAGAAAAAAATAAATACAGTAGCAGTGCAGATGTAGCCCTTTGTTACACATCATCATAAAACAAAGAAAAAAATGTGGGTTGATATAAAACAACCATGTCTTTAAATGAGTGTCAAAATTTATTTAGAAAGGGCATTTTGAGAAAAAGCACTCATTTAATTACTCAATATACACACATTTAAAACCAGTTTATACTCTAAATCATTAAATAGTTTACTGTTATACCGGCAGGTCTGCTGATGGATCAGTGTGACAGATAAATATAAAGGACAAACAGTCTAGCACTGCAAGAAGTCTTTGTTTCCCAGCGTACGCATCAGCACTGACTCGTTGAACTCGAAAACACGTGGTCCACTGAAGAGGTAGGTGAAACCTGCAGAAAAATGTGGTGTGAATAAACTCAGCCTTTCCAAATAACTAGGTTCAGATTTGCCTAGGTTATTTGGAAGTCTTATTTCATTTATTCATCAAATACTAACCCTGGTTCTGAAAAGCAGCAGTAACTTGTCCTGTCATTCCCCGGAATCTCTCCTCCACCTTCTTAGGATAACCCTTGTCCATCTCATTGGAGTATGAGTCATAGCTTTAAAAAAATATTTTAGTCATTAACTTCAAAAAGAATAAACATCCCATCTTCTTTCTATTTATGTTTTAATCAGAACAACCCAAATGTACCTGTAGTATAATCTATCAGTAAAGAACAATGTCTTTGCAGTGTACTCATCATAAAGAGCAGCTGTGACTTTCTTCACTTTAGCCGGCAAGCCGAAGCTACTAAGACTCCTGCGTTTCACAACATCATAAGCATTGAGAGCCCAGACCTTCTGGCCTAAAGATCATAAACATACATAAGTACACTTCAAATCTGATGTGGATTATGCAGTTTTTATATCCTTATGGTTAATGGTAATAATTAAATATTTGTAAGTTTTTTTTCTTTTTTTTTACCTTTAAAGATGTACACCAAATCACTGGATGGATCCTCAAAAGCAGCATCAATGTTATCTGGAAGTTCAGTCCAGAAGGCCTTAATCAGAAATTGTTCTATTTCAGGGCTCTGGGGGTAGTGGCGCCAGAAAAAGCTGAAGAAAAAAAAGATTCAAATATTGCTATTGTTAGAGCGATAAAAGATTTTAGATTTTCTTTTTAACTTACAGTATGCATACCTATCCTTGAAAAAGTACACCTCTCCACGCAGGGTTGTAACAGCATCCAGGACCAGATTGGGGTCACAGGCGTTAGGAGTGGGTGGAGGTGTACGCACATGAGGCATTTCAGGGTTAGAACCTGTTGAATTCATGTAATTATATTAATTAGATATTTGACAACTAGTTACAAAATCACTAATTCCATAAGCTTACCATAGAGAACCTGAATTCTTTTGACATCATCTTGAGGAAGAATGAAGCTGTCAACATCTCTGTAGGTGTACCTTGGATTCATGAGGGCTCCTGGATCACGGGAATGGTCAAGACCCAGGGCATGTCCAAATTCATGGGCAGCCACCAAGAACAAGATGTATCCTGTGGAACCCCAATAAAGATTTTTATGTGTGTATCTTGACCACTGAACTGTGTATTTTCATGTATAATTATTTGTGACCATATTTACCATTAGGGGATTTGAAAGTGAAGGTCTCATCATCATCAAAATGGGTATCTCCACCGATACCAGGATAGGGACCAAAGGCATGAGCCAAGACTCCATCACGCCCATCAAATGTAGAGCCATCTCCATGATCTGGAAAAACAAACATTTATATACACAACTTAGTGTTGATGAAAACTCTATATAAAAAACAAATCTAATCAAATCTAAACCAGCTTTGAGTTGGGAAGGTCTAGACCAGGCTTTGATTTGAGCTTCCCACGGCCCATGGCAAAACCTGAAAAGTTCTTCTCCAAATTCTGACCATTAATTGCCAGACAAAAAGACTTCAAGAAATACTATTGGATAAAGCGTGAGTCTCACCTCCAACAGTAAACGTAATCGAAATGTCAGCAACACCGCTGTAAATGCGGGTGAACCTCAAAGGGGTGACTTGAGCCCAAACATTCAGTGCTGTCTTGATAGAGATGTCCACTTCAGCCACGGACATGTCAGAAGTGTAATGATCAATCCTGCAGAAAAAAATTACTTACTAAATCAATTTACATGACTCTTTGATACATAAAGCTACTATATAATGGGCTAAGACCACTAAGCCCCTTGTACCTGTAAGTTAATTTGTTTGTGGGCCATTTGTTACTTGAAGACCCATCAGCATATGAAGCTACATCTGGAACCCCACAACGTGCCTCCCTCATCATCTCCAGTGTTTCAGGATCCATAGTTCCTGTCACCTTTAACCCAAAAAAACTCTGCATCTCACTCAGCTTCAAGCTCATCTCACTGGTTGTGTGTCCATCTTGCATGTTGTATAATTTTTTCAAGTAATTCTGGTTAAATGGGGAAAAATACAGTTAGAAACTAAATAAAAGAAAACAAAAGCAAAAGTTGCAATGCAATGCCAGTCTTACCTTTGCAAATTCCTCATCGTTCATATTAGTAGGCAATGGTATTGAGCGGGAGTGAGCCCTGAAAACCAGGGCAACAAGGGTGAACAACTTGTAGTAAGCCTGCATTTTTCTTCTCTTTTTAAGACACCGCTATAGTTTATGCTTTGCTGCTGGCATTTATATGAAAAATGTGGATGTTGAGCAATATACGTCATTAGATAATGAAAGATTACAAACCAAGGAGTTCTTAAGTATTGTCTGAAGCAATTGAGCAGAAGATTTGCAAACCACAAATTTACACCATCAAAAAAAAGTAAAAACTCATTATGGTATAAGAATATGGGTACACAAGTCCCCCTGATGCAGCAATTTTCTTTTTTTTTAATTATTATTATTTTTATTCAGATTCATCTTTGGTTAGGACCAGTGTAGATATTTTCTTATTTAATGTTTGTGTGTGTGTGTGCGTGTGTGTGTGTTTCGGGAGGGGTAACATATACTGTAAAACTCTTGCTTAAGGCAAAGCAAGCAACTTTACATTTCTAAAAGACAAGATGCTGATGAAGTTATACTCAACAAAGAGCTCATGTCTTACCAGGGACATTTTTGCTCCTCTAGAGCAGGGGTCTCCAAATCCAGTCCTGGAGAGCCAGTGACCAGCACAGTTTGTAATTCACCAACACCGAAACAGCACCTTAGTTGTATTGATTTTAATGAACACAGTGAAAGATAGAAAAAGAAGGTGAAGCTTAAGCAGCAAACCAGTACTTCTGGGGTTGTTGGGGGGGCAAACAAAAAGAGGCCAAGAGCATGAAGGGCAACAAAACAACAGATTATTTAAATCAGCTGTGTTTGAGAAGAAGAATCACCAAACTGTGTTTGACACTGGCCCTCTAGGACTGGATTTGGAGACCCCTGGTATGACATGAGCTCTTTGTTTAGTTAATTCTCATTTCTCTATGCATACAAAAGTAAAGTTTGGTGTAATATACTGTAAGGCTCTGATCTGCTGTACAGTAAATAAGATTTGCTTAAATCCGATCTTTCTCTTAGGCCACTGTATGCTCCTGCAATACATAATCTGTTGTGTTTATCAAGCTGGCCAATGTGATGCTGGTGCCAGATGATGCCATACTTTTCATATTTTAGCTCGTGCTTTTTCGATGCAACTCTCGTGCACATTACAGATCTACATCTGGAAATTCTATACACATAAACTGGATTGAAGTGAACATTAGACAAAACATCTTGACACTTCATTGTGCTAACTGCTATTGGTTTATTTTATTGGCCCAACACTGGTGGATTTTTAGAAGTACTGTATCTTGTCTTTTATTCTCAGTGCCATCCTCCACTTCTTTCAATAGCTCACAACCTTGTGCAGCACTTGTGTTGTTTTGTTGTAATCACCTCATGCACTTGAGAATGGTACTGGAGGTACTGCAAACACAAAGGTTCCAAGTCAGCTGTAGGAACATGAAAGGCACAACAAAATGAAGGTGGCTATACTCTACCATTGAACTTTTTTAAACTGACTAAAGCAGAGAGCTGCCATGGAGTTCTTCTGCCAAACCAGAGCTTTTTATGGTGATTCTGTAGTGAAGCTGGGAGTGGTCTTGTCTTGGTAGAAGCCGAGAGACAGTGGTTTTCCATTTATTCACAGCAATGAATCAGGTAGTGCTAGCAAGAAAATTGGTGTTAGAAGCCCTGAAATACCTTTTAACTAGAAAGCCCTTCAGTCGCTTTAGTGTGACAGACACAAACCACTCTATCACCAATTAGTTTCTGATCCTGCAAGTCTTCACCTTTGCAGAAACTCTCCAGAATCAAAGACAACAACTCAGATAAGGAAAGGGTCATAAAACATACCATGTTACACATTATTGTCTTTTTGTCATTATTTTATGGCTCAGGTTCTGTATATTTTAGCGTTGCAGTGTTGAAGTGAAATAGCAGATGCATTTGACTGTATCCAAACAAGTAAATGAAATAGGGCCAAACTGCCTACATGACCTCCAGCAGTATAGGGCGGCAGGGGGCGTAGAACCCCACTGGACTCCTTTCCTTTTTGATCCTTATCTCTCACTTTTCCTTTCAGATTTAAAAGGGCACTCCCATCATTGGGGCCCTGAGTAGTCAGTCCCATAAACCCCAGCTCACGCCCCCCCTCTCCACCCCCCAAAATTATAAAACCCCTGAGGAAGGTAAAATTATAAACAGAACACAGACATTATGAGAGTTTAATCATACACAAAACAATGTATCACTAATTATATTCATTAAGAGAAAATACAACAAAACAGGAGCCACGGAACAAAGAGTGTGTATGAGGGCAGCATGGAAACAATGCAAAAACAGATGAAAAAGAGGAAAATTAAGATATTTCAAACTTTAGGATAGAAAAGCCCACCAAAGTGGATCAGCCACTGGTAGTCGGGGTGAATTCCCCCGGATAGTGTGTACATGTAGAGAGAGAGAGAGAGAGAGAGAGAGAGAGAGAGAATCAAAAATTCAACTGGTGCTTTACTGGTATGACAAATATGGATACACGTATTGACAAAGCTCAGAATCAGATACCACAATTCTAACAGAAATAAACGTTAAAAGTAATAATAATACATGCTGTGCTGTCAAACATACTGTAATACAAACTTAGTTGTACTGATTTTAATGAACACAGTGAAAGATAGAAAAAGAAGGTGAAGCTTAAGCAGTGAACCAGTACTTCCGTTACATACATGTATGACTGTGAATCTCTGTATGTTCCTCTTATGTGTATACGTGATTCTTAATCTAGTTTGTTAGCCTTTGAGTGTTCTTATGAATATAAAAAGCAGTACATTGTTTTGATATTTTAATATCACTGTAAATATTCACATGCATTTCCATCTTATATAACACTAACACCATATTGGATAGGGTGCCTAGAGCTCCGAACTGCCAGGGCCCCATGGATTATGCGTAACTACGTATTTTTAGCAAGCACTTGTGTCTAACATTTGAAATTATAAAAAATTTGTTTGCTAAAATAGCAATAGAATGTTATTGTGCCACGCGAGTTGCTTTGAAGTGTTTTAATCCCCCCCAAACACACACAACAATAGTACATTCCATGTGATTAAAGAGGAAAGTTATTCACTGCAGTTTGAATGAACAGCAGGAGACTTACATCTACAGCCATGAAATTAAGTTACCCAAGTGGTGCAGAAAAAAATGGAAGAACAGACAATTAATAGGACCTTTGGCAAACTAACACCATGTTTCATGCCTGGGCATAATCACAAGTCACTTCAGGTCAACAATGTCACAAGACAGGCTGTCTTGTTCTTCTCTCTATTGAGCACAAAGTCAGAAAATCAGTGGAGTGGAGTCAGTAATAACGTTTTCTGAAGCCAAAGCTTGCAAGGTCAGATTTTAGTATTTTGACCTACACTATTCACCCCAGCCATGCACACAATAAGCTAACATGATAAATTAACATTATTTATCAATATTAATATTAAGTCAATAATATCCCAAAGCAGGGAAAGAATGAAGAGAAGAGAAGGAAAGACAAGTAATCTACGTTTGACTAGGAGAGTGCAAAAGACAAAGACAGAGAAAGAGCTCAGAATAAAAATAAAATCAATAAAGGAGAAGGAGTGGTTTGTAAAAAAAAAACATACAAAAAGAAGAGGAAAGTAAATATGACAGAAGAGAAGCAGTAAAATGCATTAAAAGGATTGAAAGGAGAAAAATAAAGAAGTCAAAGAGCAGGAAAAATATATAAAAATGAAAGCAATATAGGGACAGAAGAAGACGAAAACAGAAAAACACACAGCCGAACAGAGAGATGAAGAGTAAGAGGGGAAACCCAGGGATAAAGATAAGAGGTAATCATTTTAATAATTATCTTTGGTATTATTTGTGTCACTCCATTGACCTGTCATGGGTTTTCTAACTTTAGTGAACAACATTGGAGACAGAGGCCCACCATCAACTATTATCCCAAATACCTTAAATCCGCCACTGAGGATAATAACACTATGTCACTGCTCTCACACACTCTTTTAATGCTGCACTGGTGCGTAACTTTGCTGCAGTCTGTAAATACATTTGAATGTTGATTTATTTTATTAGATAATCTGTTCAGCAGTATTAAAACTGTTCCATTATCATTTCCACTGTTGCATTTAATTGATGCCTCATGTCGCTGTGAAATAATGTTATTGTGCTGGATGCGTCGTTCCATATGTAAGGAAGTGCACACAAGAATGAAGTAGCATTTTGCCTTATAAATGCTTTAAAAAACTAAATCTGTTTATAGTTGAGTCATTAGAAAGAGACTGGAGGTCAATGATTTTATTAGCGTCTTCCACAGAAAATGAATATAAAAGTGTGAGAAATTGGAGGCATGAAAACATGAGTGATCGATTGAGTCTCACGCTCAAAGCGTGAGACTTGACAGCTCTCCACAGTGCTTGACCAACTTTCCTTGTTGATATTTCTCAGTTAAATTATGTATCATATCACTGTGGTGAAAGAGTGAGATATTAATCAATGTCTTCACCTTCTCTAGAAAGATTCAGCAGAATTTCAATCATTATTTCGTAACTGTTATATTTCAGCAGGACATTTAGCAGATATGAGACACACAACAGTGACACAATGTACTGATATGAACTGCACATACAAGATTTCAATACCATCACAATGGAAACTAGACTTCCAGAAAGCAAAGGCAATCTGGTTGGTTAAAGTATTTGTAAAACTGCATCTAGAGGTTCCGCACATGTTCTCTTCATGTTTTTATAGGTTTCTGAGCATGAGAATGTCACGTGTTTTTTAACCTTGGCCAGCAAACAAATATTTTGGTTAGTTTAAAAAGGGAAGCACCTAATTTAATTAAATTCAATTTTATTTATATAGCGATTTTAACAATTGTCATTTTTGCAAAGCAGCCCTACACAATCAAAAAAAATTATGGAAGTTTGTATGAAATGTGAATGAATCAGAATGATCAGATTGTCCCTGATGTGCAAGCCGAGGGCGACGGTGGAACAGTTGATACTGTAAGTTAAAATTGGGTCCAGTTTAGTATTGGAGGCTCTGGTAGACTTATGGGAAATTTCAGTCCTGAACTATTAAGGACTGCAACCAAAGCTTGCACACACTGAATCTCCCGGATCCGGCTGTTTCGCTACCCACGGGACTCAGAGAACAGCTGACTACATCAGCCGAGGCCATGACCGTCTTTGGTCAAAGTGGAATCGTCCTCTGCCACCACATGCATCCCAGACAGACCACACAGGGCATCCATGTGACAAGATCTCCGACCAGAGGCGGGGCATCAGGACAAGTCAAACGGGTCCAGAGAGCAGAGGGGGTCTGGACCACTGGCAGAGCTCAGGAACGACATGTAGAGCTCAACAGAGAGAGAGAGAAGGAGAGATAACAGTTAGGTTTAGTCACAGTCCCATAGCCAGAAGGCAACAGAGACATGAGGGGGAACTGAAATGTAAACAACCAATCACTCCTTGTCAACAAACCTGAGTGATCAGTGGGGAAGACAGCATCTAAACATACCAGTTCACCGTAATACTCTACGCCCATGAGTCAATTTATTCACAAAACTGCTTGGCTAAAGAAATAGGTTTTTAGCCTAGACGTAAACATTGAGACTGTGTCTGAGTCCTGAACAATAATTGGAAGGCTATTCCATAACTTTGGGGCTTTGTAAGAAAAAGCTGTGCCTCCAGCTGTAATTTTCATAATACGTGGTACTGACAAGCAGCCTGAATCCTCATCCGATGAGCAAATCCGGATTCATCCGGGTTAAACATGCCGATCCTTTATATGACTCACAAATCATGAATCCTTCTCTTCATTTACTCGGATCAGGTGAGTCCTAAGTTATCTTGTTGCTAACAACAACATACATAAATACAAAATAATAATTACACCATTCAGTTTTTCTAAGTAGTTGTTAGCTAGTAACTGTAGGAACAAGTAGCTGACTGAGTTGTTTAGAAAACTTCCTGCATGGTCAGATACGTGAGAGACTTAAAATAGCAGGAACTGATTAGTCGAATTCATCTGAACCGTGGGTAGTGAAACAGTCGGATCCGGGAGACTCAGTGTGTGTTCATGAGTCCAAGGATTTGGCGGATTCTGAGGGTTCTTTGAGCGCCCCTAGTGGAGGCACCATGGCAAAAAACAGGCAGAATCCGTATCACATTGACATAACAAACCGGAGCTATTTAACTTTTTTTTTTTGTTACATGTTGGCGGGATGTAGATTGGTATTATGACAAACTTGGATAAAAAACGGGTTTGGCATTTGTGTCACATCGATCTTGTTTCCAACTCCACAATACAACTGCACCAAAATGGAACGGCATAGATCGTGATGCTTCAGCTCAATGAATACAGCGACCGTATTATGTGCATGAAAACTCCAGTTTGAATTATTATATTAAACCATACCCGATAGCCTATCCATTTTAACCCTTTATTTTTAAATTTTGTTTATTTTGTTTATTTACGTATTTGTATATTTAACATATTCATATTAGCCTACAAGCCATATTCTGAGTTATTTTTAAATTTTTTACACTTTTACATTTTTGCACTTTTTACATTTTGTTTTATTTGTAGTTGTCTTATTTTTATTTGCATTTCTCATTAAAATTAACATTTGGCATTGATAATTCTTGATTCTTAGTCTTATGTTTATGGTCAGAAACAAAAAAATACTACAAAACTAATAACTTTAAAACAAAATACTATATGTCTTGTCCGATTCATCTGAACCGGGGGATTCAGCGGATCTGCCGGATCTGAGTGATGTGTGAGATTCATGAGTCTAGGGATTCGGTGAACGCCCTCTAGTGTAGGGACAATAGGAAAATGCAGTCAGAATCCCGACTGACTTAAGTGTCTCAAAAGGACTCAAGAGACCCGGATCTGTTCAGTGAGTGATTCAGAAGGAGTCGAATCCGTTAATGGATCCGGGTTTCTCATCTCTTCTTTGATCTACAAAGGCGTAGCAGATTGTAAGACACAGCAGTTCTCTCAGATACAGTGGCACAAGACGATTTAATGCTTTATATGTCAAAAGTAGTCTTTTAAAATCAATGCAAAATTTTCCTGGGAGCCAATGCAGTGTAGATGAGATAAGGGAGATGTGCTCGTATCTTCTGGGTCTAGTGAGGACTCTCGCTGCTGCATTCTGGACTAACTGAAGCTTGTTCATGCACCTAGTTAAACAACCAGCCAGTAAGACATTACAATAGTTCAACCTAGAGGTGATAAAAAGCAGCTGTTTTTTTTTTTACCTAAAACTCAAAAGATTTTGTCTCTTTCAA
>JAOVVB010137759.1:0-12121 GCA_028570985.1 Heterobranchus longifilis
TTGAATTTAATGAGCTTATAGACTGGTTAAAGTGTGTATGTGCAGTATAGTTCAGGATTGCTGTGGAGAGAAGAGAAGAGAAGAGCTGACAGCAACATTACTCTCTTTAGCCAAGCTACAGTAATGTTACCCCGTTTAACCATCGACTGTATAGAAGAAGTGGACGTAGCCACTGTAATGTCACAGACTGGTTTGTGGACTACCAGTTTGAAGCCTCAAGTTTTGCATTTAGGCCTTCGCCATCTTGTTTTTTTTGGAGCCAGAAGTGACCATATTTGGACAAAAGGGTGAAGCTAAGTTATCAGTTAATTACTGAATTACTGATAATTCTTGCACTGCATTGCATTGCAAGGGACGTTATTGTCATTTCTCTTATTTTTACGTTCCATGGCAGCTCTCAACCTCTCTGTCTAACTCAATACTTCATCTTCATAAAACCAAATCATTAGCCTATTCTCTTTCTCCAGCAGCAGCTCTGGATAAAACCCCTACCTTCCTCAATAAACCATTAAAGTCTTGACATGAGAGAGGCTTTTGAATGCACATCAGAGATACTTGTGCTGATTGAGAGCCATTTGGATAATTTTATATTCAATGAACCTACCGCACAAGGGTAAAATATATATATATATATATTTTTAAATCTAACGGGGCAGTGGTGGCTCAGGAGGGAAAGTGGTCATCCACTAATCAGAAGGTCGATGGTTCAATCCCTGGCCCCTGCAGTCTATATGTCGAAGTATATTTGGGCAAGATACTGAACCCCAAATTGTTCCTGATGGTGTGGTAATGTGAATGTTTATCGCTCTTAATGAGCACCTTGCATTGTAGCCTCTGCTACCAGTGTACAAATGGACTGTAAATTGACTGTACTTATATAGCGCTTTTCTAGTCTTTGCGACCACTCACTGCGCTTTACACTGTGAGTCATTTACCCATTCACACCACATTCATACAGGCGGATGGCAGAGGTTACCATGCAAGGCACATGCTCATCAGGGGATATAAACATTCACACACACTCACACACCGATGGCTTTGCCTTCGCGAGCAATTTGGGGTTCAGTATCTTTCCCAATGATACTTCGATATGTAGACTACAGGGGCCGGGGATCGAACCACCGACCTTCCGGTTCGTGTTCCGGTGAGTAGTTGAACATAAAGAGGAATTAGACTCACAGACTCGCATCAGGATCCTTGCACAGAATAAGACCCTGCGTGATTACCTGTATCAAGGTTCAATAAAACAAGTAAAAATACACAATAAAGCAGTGGGTAGTCTTTAACGTCTTCTCTGATTCAGCAACATGTTGCCTCACAGCAAGTCCAGCTTTGGTCCTTCTATTGGTGGGATCTGATTTTTTTGCTGGACTAAGCATCTCTACCTACATGTTTAGCATCTTCTCAGTAAAATTCCAAAACACTGAATTTCAACTAAACAAAGAGGGTCAACAAGGTGTGACCTTGTTGGTGTGTGTGTGTGTGTGTGTGTGTGTGTGTGTGTGTGTGTGTCGTTTCTCTTGCCTCCTCTCTGGGAGGTCAGAGGTCAGGGTCTGCAGCTGGTAGGGGTCTGGCTGTATGTTGGTGTGAACTCAGGTCCTCAGTTTAGGGAGAATCTCTTTAACCTTTATGCTTCCCTGTCTCCAAGTTCAAACCACTTCAGCAGCATGTGGCCTCTCTGTAAACGGTCAAACATTCATCATACAAGATACTGACACAGAAGCTGAGGAGCTGATACCCATGCCTAAATTCCACTGGGCACATCTGCGGTGCCGGAGCTGATCGCGGACACTCTAGTCAACGCTTGTGATTCTACCAGACGCACGCAGCACGTTTCAGAAGCGGCTCTCCGCTCTGCTCTACTAAAAATACGCAGAGTCTATTTTTGAAAGAAGCTGCATCAAGCAGCACAGGCATAGTGCATCCGGTCGATTTTCAAAATAAAACACCATGTGCAGTGCATTTAACTATGTAGTCTACTTACCCATGGTAGAAGCACAACAATCAAGGGAAAACCAGGAAAATATGATCAAATCAAGAGCAAGTCAACGTCAGACAAGCAAAGTAAACTTTTGTTTGTTTGTTCTCTTTATACATCCGCGGGTTGCACTTGCGAGCGATCTGCTTCTGAAACGCTCCCGGTCGGCCATGACGCCGCGAGGAGGGCGGAGCAAAACTCCTGGTATCAGGATGAGTTGGATCTGAGATTATTTTTTGGGCCTGTCTCATTATGGTCTGTTGAAAAATACCCTGAAGACTGGGATGTTGGCAGACTCCCATGATCTTCATGGCTGTCGGTATAAGTGATCTGAGAGTGGGTTTCCAAAGAATTTTCACAGTACAGTTCAATACTAAATCAACAATAGAAATGTTCCCATATGGGGTAGATTATATTAGAAAAAGGGTATATGGCACTTGGGCTGGGCAATATATCAATATTATATCGATATCATGATATCGTCTTAGGTTTTGTATATCGTAGTGTCTTATAAGTGTTGTCTTTTCCTGGTTTTAAAGGCTGCATTACAGTAAAGTGATGCCTTCACCCACTTAGTCATTATATCCACCTTACTGATGATTTTTTATCAAAAATATTGTGTAACAATTTGTGAAAGCATCAATAGTCAACCCTATAATATTGTCGCAATATCGAGGTATTTGGTCAAAAATATAATTTCTTCATATCACCCAGCCCATCGTAATATAAACTTTCACAATAAACATATCGTGAAAGACACCCAGAGTTAGTTGAAAGAGAGTATCAGTAGAAAACTGCTCTTTAAAATATAACATCATTCTTTTTTTTTTAATGTTGCCTTTTGTGTTCAGTTCAATGTTAAATTTGTTCAATAAAATGTCAGAAATAACTTCCGTTCATTTAAAAAAAAAAAATAAACAAGCAATGTGAAAGCAGCAGAAATGCAGAACTGATATGACTGTTTATCGCAAGTAATATCGTTATCGCAATATTCAACAACATTATTGCATATTTTCCTCATATCATGCAGCCCAAACCCAGTCCTAGTGGCACTCTTGTACATCCATGGCTATTCTTTTAAGCAGTTATTGAGACAAAGTGGAAATGGGTGAACAATTTCCTCAACTGAAATGTAGCCCACTCCATGTTGATTTGATCAAATGTGTTGTTCAGCAACTTCAACACTTTTCTTAACAGAATTCCCAATAATCACTTTTGTCGGTCTGTGGTAAAGGCCACCAGATGCTCATGAATTATCAGGCTCGGCCTCAGTCTCGTAGTGACAAAATGCTCAATCATGGTGATGATATTTGATGGTACTGGTGCAGGTTAATCAATACATTGATAAGTCCACCTCATGCTCCATTTAACGAGTAACACACAGTTACACACAGTAACACAAGCCAACCTAAAGTGTACTATTTATAGTACACACTAATTCTTACAGCATCTTTCCTCCTCCCGTCAGGTGCAGGTGGTGTGGATGTTTTAACAGCTCGTGGGCTGTGCAAGTTTTGCAAACTGGAACATCAGATTTATGATCGGAGGGAAGCCAGAGGGGCACAGAAGGGGCTGGAGTGAAAGAGAAAAGAAAAGCTTACAGAGGTACAACAGTTTCTACACTGGCCCGGGAGTACTTTTCGATGCAGGAGGGGGTGTTTATTATCAATACGGCAATTATTGGTATAAATACTGATGATTTTTTTTTGCTTTGAAGACACAGCTGAGGGTTTTAAACCTTTTTATATCTTTAAATATGAATGTGCACTGTTATTGGAAATAACTTATGCATTTTCTGAATACCTGTAATCTCTTGTTTGTTGTCCAATATATTACTAACAAGTCCTCCAAACCATACGACCATATTTGTTGTTTGTCCCTATACTCTCTAATACGACCCACATGAGCATTTACTAAAACATCACCCCTATCGGTAGGAGTAAATACGACCCATTTGACCGTTTTCCTTCCTCATACCTAAACGTTACGTTCACAGTTTTACACACAGCGTTGACATTGTAAATATGGATGTTGTTTCAGTCGGTTTCGGCAACAAAACAACTTGGTACAGTTAGAAAAAAGGTTGTGGTTTGTAGGGATGGAACCATTAGTCACGGTTTGGGGCATGTCTGTATTGTTCGGTTCATTTTAGCCAAACACAGATTTCAGTGAATAAGGTTTGTGCAGAAAAAAACATTAAATAAAGTTGTCTGAAGAGAGGTTCAGAGTGAGGCAGCTGCCAGTCAAACTCTGTCTGCTGTACGGGTGCGACACTGACAGAAAAAGGTGGAGGATAAAACGGCGACTGTGTAAGTACTGTGCAACACGCGTGGCTTATTATGCTCGCGGCAATACTTCCAATATGATGACCCATGTCATACTGGAGGTTCTTTCTCCCCGCTGCATGTAAACAGCCTCTGCAGATTCAGACAAAATCCATAACTAAAGCCTTAGAGGGGTTATAGTGAAATATATACAGCCCTATAGTTGCGGAAGATGCAGGATTTCAGCACATAATTAAAGTAACGTTACGGATACACTGTAAATACACCACGGATGGGCGTGCCTCTCCAGTCAAACTTTCACTGCACGGCCCATTTTAGCAGCCGCCAGCTTCAGATGCGAAGCAGAAGTGACCCTCGCCACTCCCTGCTTCCCTTCAGCACCCATGTTAACCATAGACTGTATATAAATATATAAATATGATGTTAAGAAGGCAGCAGACTACAGTTATATGCACAGAGCCAATTGGTCTGTCCAGACCGTGGTTGCGATCTAGTGTCTGGTCTATTTTATCTGTGAGCTGTGAGTTAATCTTGCAAGAAAACACACTGATAATCTATTATAAACGATAAAGATATATGATATAAATGACTTCACTTTTGCTTTTCACTTTGACACTAACTCCTCCGCCATCGTCTTGTCGTGAAAGTGAAAGTTAAATCTGTTAAGTCTGTGCTGCTGCTGTACAGAGCAGACAAGGTGGCCGATGATACGCAAAAATAAACTAAATGGATTTTATTTTAATTTTTTAAAAAGCAAGCGGTGTGGGGGGGGGGCAAGTAATGTAATGGGTGTATGCCCCAACACCGATAACACAGACTACCGCGGCAAGCCTACTCTGTGCCTGTAGACAAACACGACGGAGAAATCCTGTGTGTGAGAGAGGGAGAGGACATGCGAGGGGAAGGCAACCAAATGAGGACAAAGAGAGGAGGGGGTGCATGCAATGAACTTAGTTCCCAGCGTGGAAGAAGAGTCACATGGCTGCAGAATATAGCCTGTGGGGAGTTGACGTGCATAAAAGTAGGACTCGGATAGTGTCAACTGAGGACAAAGAGATAGGAGGACGGATGGAGAGAGAGAAATAATGGAAGAGGGGAGGCAGGTGAGAGAACAAGTGAAGGATGGACACAAACATAGTCGGACTCCATTAGCTCTCATTACATCTCGGATAGTTGAAGCTTCAGCATCGGTTCCCAGGAAAACACGAACACACTATATGCACAAACCAGGCTACTGGCTGTGAAGCATCAGTCCCATTAACCAGAACACACTCCGCCGGGAAAGCAGGATACACACTAACACACACACTTCAATGCAGGTGGAGTATCACTTTAATGCATGTTTACTGGCTACCGTGTGTGTTGTGGGGTGGGGGGACACACACAAACCATTAGTCATCATGTCACAAAAACAGGTGAATAATGAAAAAGATGGAGAGACAGACATCTAAACAACAGATGTGCACTGATTAACAACAGCATGAGTGCATGTGTTTTTTCTCCTTTAATCATTTCTCTGTCACTTTTTTTTGTAACACTGCTTTGATTAATTAGCATTTTGAATTATTTCTAATGATTAGTTGGTAAAGAAACAACATGTCCTCCAAACCATACGACCACATTCGTCATTTGTCCCAGCGTTTACTAAAATAGCGGCCCTAGCAGTGGGAGTAAATACGATGAATGTTACATTTGCGGTTTTAAACACACCATTAACATTGTAAATATGTATGTTGTTTTGGTAGGTTTAGGTAAGAAAACAACTTGGTATGGTTAGAAAAAAGGTTGTGGTTTGGGTTAATTCAGTTTATTTGTTACATTAAATCACTTCCGTGCATACGTAAATCATGTGATCGCGCACGTGAGTCATGTGAACACGCATGTGACGGACGTTAAGTTAAAAATAACTCACCAACAACTCATTTTATTGTCAAATGGGAGAGGAACACTGGTCTCCTTTGTGAAAGTCCCGTGTTTGTCTGATCTATTTCAAGGGAACAAATCAATGAGCATATTCATCATCATCATTATTTTCTCTTTAAGAGGCAGCAGTCAGGTATGGAAATAGAAACAGCGTGTAGAGCATATTTTCACATCTAACTCTGTGGATTAAGAATTTAATTCAACCAAACCAGAGTAGGTGATTGTTGGAACAGTGGAAAGACGTTTGGGTGATTTTTGGGTGAGAACACCTCTGCATGTCTCTGTCTGAGGAGCTGAAACAGCGGCTGGATAACCAGTCGTCTGATTGAAACCAGAAATGTACTAAACCAAAATAATTTTTATGTCTGCTCCATGAGAAGAAACCAACGTGCAGTGTTTCTATTATTCCCGCCGTAGCGCGCAGGACGGAGGAGAATGAGAGTGATATGACCGACTCACACTCACAGACTGATAATCAATCACTGAATATATGGTTAATGAGTTCAAAACACATATATAGCGGGATATTTGTGTGACGTAAACAGCTGTCAGAAATGCTTCGCAAACGCACAAAAAATAGACTTGCAGCGAGGCATGGGGGTGGTTTTCTGCAGCACACAGATGGAGAATATACCGGTAATCACAGGTTGCTGGGCTGATGTTATAGGATATTGGTGTATCCAAGGGCTAAATCTAGAGATGTCCCCAGCCAATCTCACTAAAACCAGGTTGTGCTGTTTATTTCTATTAGTTTATTCAGTTTTCATGTTTATTTGGATGCTTAGGCACCAGTTAATATGCCTTGAAGTGCTGTTGACCTTGTATCCCCTGTTTCAGCCTCACTCACTGCACCTTGCTGTCCTTGCTGCTGTTGACAAAATAACTCAATCCAATGCTACGTCAATATTGTTGAGAAACACTGAACACTGAAAACAGACTATTGCACACTTTCAGAGTTTCATCGAATTTGACTAAATGAAACCTGTGAGATTAATTCCAATTCCCCTGAGGGTGTATTTGTGCAGACTGGTACACGTACTACAACAATCAAATGACTGAAAACATAACAGAAGCATCAAACAAGACACTAAACCAGAAGCATTGATGGTGCTTTTTTTTCTTCTTGTTAACCACTGCACTGCAGTAGCTATCCTTGCCTGTCATCCAATCCCAAATATTCTTCCCTTCGTGTCCCTCCCTCCCTTTTTTAATTTACCCCTCCATCCTCAGCTGTAAACATATTTGTCCATGTTGCTTCTGAGACCGATACAAGTGCCATCGAATGTCAACAGATGAAACATTTAGTGAGAGGGATAATCAGGCCGGATTACAGCTCTGTCTGTTTCTGCTGATGTTATTTTACTCTTTCCTTCCTTTCCTAAAATTCATAAACCTCTTGTACACAACACTTGGTCCCATGAGGCAGACCATTAAGACCCTCAAGTGGTCTTAATGGACTCAAGGATATTTGGCATTAGTTTGTTTTTCTGATATTTCATTCAGAAAATGCATCATAATACATCCAATCCTGTTTAAAAGCAGTGAAGCTCTCAAATATAATTACGGCCTTTATAAGACCAGCCTGTAATGTCCAATACAATGCTGACTGAAGGGCTTAAAAACATGCTTCGAGTTATTTTGGATTCTCTAGTGAATCATGCAATGCGTCATATACATGAAAACTGGCTACACCTACGCCTTCCCTCTTCACATTAATGACAATAACAAAGTGTACTGCTTGTAATTATGAGACTGTCCTTCACCAGAAAACCACATGAGGTGTCTTTTGTACAAGCACTAATCACCACCCACGTTTAATGTTTTATTGTTTGACGGTGCCCTCTAGTGTTCAGATATTATGGTGGGATGAAAGCAGGAAGTCATCTAATATATTTAGGGTGAGCAATCCTTTAAGGGCATGCGGAACGGGTGGTGGATGGTTCAAATAAACAAAAACAAAAAAAATTAAAGTGCAATATTTGAAATATAATGACATAAAAGTGACACTGTGACAAAAAAAGAAAAAAAACTGCACACATCAGAGGCTACAGCCATCAACATTTATAAACCAAACACACTGTACATGGTTTTCAAAACAACACTGCTCTGTTCATTCATGATCTTCTGCAAGAAAAATAAAGTTTGGGAGTTACTATGTTTCTGAAGTGTCAGTTAGAGGGGTTTATTATAGCATGGCTGGGAAAATGTCCTCACCGTGGCATCCCTAGCACAGATCTCTCTGTTAAAGCATAACCAAAAACCTACTCACCAATACTAACTACTAACCATGTTTTTGTTGCATTGGACATTTACATTTTGTTTTTTTTTGTATCTTCTACAGATTTTTGTTTTGACTTTCCCTCTTTCTTTCACCCCCGGACCTTTTCCTTGAAGTCAAACTCATTTCATTCAGCACCTTTCAGATTTTAGTATTGGCGTGGCTGCTGACCGACTGGCCCTGTATTTACATTTTTGATGAGGATGTTTGCATGGACGGTGGATCTGAGTGGTCAAATACCTCTTCTTTCCTTTGGACAGATGTGAAAAAACCCACAGAAAATCAAACCTGTTCTGAAAACTTTAATGACGGACAATGGTTTCGGAGTCGGTGTGTAATAGGGGTGGAGCAGTTCACAAAATTCACGGTTCGGTTCGGTTCGGTCACCGTTCTGGGCTCACGGTTTTCGGGTCAGTTCAGTTTTGGTCAGGGGCGCTGCCAGGGATTTTGGGCCCCATGAAAAGATATGACATTGGGCCCTCCCACCACAGGCCATGCCAACCCTCCACGATTGCTGTAACCTCCAGAACCCAATCGAGCCATTCAAAGCTTTAAATAATTCCACATTTGCAGGCTTGCAACTCTCTTATAGTCCATAGTCCGGGAAAAATGTTGGCAATAAAAGCCCAAATTTGGTGAGCTCTGGTACATTCTGTCACTATCCCATCATATACACTGATCTTAATTATTGCATATTTTAAAAGTTTGCCTACCAGATTGTGTAGTGAATTATTGTAAAGGAGAGTTGGGCTTCTTGCTTCTTCTTATTTTTTATTTATTTATTGACACCTTCACTGTAAGGTTCATCTAGACATGCCATGTTAATGTATTGTTTTACTGTCAATGAAAATACACAATGTTATTTAACCCTAACCCTATTTTAAGAACGAACACGTTTTTAAACACCTTATCCAGCCTATATATTGATTTGAAAATAACATGAGACAGACACCAGACAGGGACAACTGATTTAGTATGAATAGCTTGCTAAAAGTTGCCTTGCATTGATTAAATGTCAGCTAAAAGAGGAGTGAAATGTAAACACTGTGAAGATATTAGCAAAGTTAGCCAGGGGAGCAAGCAGCCTATTTCACTAAGCTAACAGGTTAGCACCACTCACAGACTACACCCACCTTTTTAGTGAACAATTGGGTGACATACTGTCGGCCTTTCTTTTTCGCTCCTTTCTTTTTGTTTGTGGAGGCCTGATTTTGATTTAGGAGGCTGAGACATGATGCTGCAGCACTCCTCACTCTCTCTCTCTCACTCACTACTAACAGCGCAAGTTGCGCAGCATTGTGCCTGCTCTGGGTGCAGGACCGAACCATTTCATGTAAATACAGGGGGGTGGGGTTGGGCAATACAGAGGATCTCTGGTTGTTTACGTGTTGTCAAAAACAAATAAAGAAAAACAAACCGTTAGTTTTATTAGTACATTGTAAGTGAAATATTCTATTCGTGACGATAGGTCAATCATTTTCTATTGAAAGAAACTATCTAATGTTCTAATATTTTTTTTAGGGCCCTTGTCAGTCATGGGCCCTTAGAATCCTCCTAACCTCCCGGCCCTTGGCATAGGCCGTATAGGCGGTCGCCTCGGGCAATCCCTTCAAGTAATCTATTTTTAAAGACAGTAACTGCATTCTGAATACCATCAATTTAAACTGTAACTGTAATGGAATACAGTTACTCATACTTTGTATTTTAAATAAATACTCCCCAGCCCTGGTGGTGGACTGTATTCAGGGTTCCTACACATTTTCCATTTCAAAATTCCATACTTTTCCAGACTCAAATCTCCAGAATTCTTCATAGATTACATAGAAAAAGACTTTTGCCCTTATATATGTCAATAATTACTGCCTCCCCATGTTGGAGATGTCGAATAATTTCACACAAAGTTTGCATTTAGCTTTCTTTTTCCATTTGGAATCCTTCGCCAACCAGGCTTCATATTTGGGATTGTCCAGCCAGCCCTCAAGAAAACGTACATTCACCCATCGTGTCCGAGCAGAGTCAAACATCTCTGCTCAAAGAGAAATATTTTATTGTTGTTCCCCACCCATATTTTTTTGTCTCTTTTATAAATAAGAACCAAAATGAGTAGAAAAAGGTGAATAATTTGAAGTTTATGCAGCTTTGTTTATTCACTGTGTCCATGGAAACGACGATGAACGCAGCCATAACGGTTTCCTTATTCAGAAAAGATGGTCCGTTTACTTTCACTACATAACTCATAAATGTTCAGACATGCTTACTATTTGGTTATTATTTGTGATGCTGTGTTTATATGCAATTCAAAAATTTGGTCGTGGATGGATTTGGTGCTGAATTTTAGAAAACATACTTTTCTTTTTTCCATACTTATCCAGACTTGGAAATTCCATACTACATAGGAACCCTGTGTATTATATTATGCAGTGTTTCTAATACTTTGTCTCTCTTAGGTTAAGAACCAGAGGACCCTGCTGAAGCTCCTGAATAAGAATGTTGATTCTGTGTAAATGTTTATTCTGGTTTTTAGTGTCTGCTTTCAAAAATATAAAAAATAATTGCAATCACATTAAGCCGGAATATTTAGTCTCCAAATCAGTTTTGCTTCTTGAAACAGCTGATGCATGTTATGTTTTTTGTTTTTTTTGTTTTTTTTTAACCTTGTTGAGAAAAATAAAGATTTTAAGACTGGTTGCACAATTTAATTGCTTGCAAATGTGGACGTTGTTACTTAAAATGATGACTATTTCCCCTTTTTATTCATATGATGAATTGTTTTACTACCATAAAAGTATTACCATCAAATACCAGCAAAGTATTACACCTCTTGCACAGTACTGAGTTACGGTCTGTCTGGTTTATTGCTGCGTACAGGCGATTGTGACATCTTTAGCATACAGATTTCCTGGAGTGTGCATGCTGTATTGATCGAAAATACTACTTTGGTTACAAAGAAAGATTTTTGTAGACCTCAATAAGGATTGCTATGTTGTGCTGACTTCATTATTGTGTCTAAACAAAATGTGACAAAAGAGAATACTTTCAGCAGAGGAGGAAGCAAAATACAGTCTGTGTCAACTAACAGGCTTACTGGATCATCACATATAAAGGCACTTTGTCGAAGCGGTTTGCTTTTTGTGTTGTTTGCTTGCTCGTAGCCCCAGTGAAATGTGTTTCTTCGTATTGCGTTTGTTGATTGTTTGGCAACAGACAAAGATATTATTACTCCATGTCATCGTGGTTCTGGGTTGACTCGTTGATCACCTGAACGGGGATGCAGAGGACAGAGAGAAGGTCAGCAGGGTTGTGCGTCTGAGCTCAAATCAACCATCAGAAAACTACTTCATTGATTGAAAATCACTTGAAGTGGATTCTACCTGACCATCCCTGGTCTCAATGGTCTTGATGAGAACCTTCTTAGTTGTTGTAGCTTCAAAGTGAGGTTTGGAATCAATCATTGTTTCTAAAAAAAAATAAAAAAATATATAATAAAAAATAGTATATTTTTTATAGACTGCATAAAAAGAAGTGGGCGCAGCCTCCAGGTCTGAAAAGTGAAGCCAATGCGGAAGTGACTTAAACCTGTATTCTTTCTAATGACCAGCAGGGGGTGACTCCACTGGCTCCAAAAAGACGTCCGGTTGTTTACAAGTCAATGAGAAA